>JACM01074008.1:0-14610 GCA_000787095.1 Periophthalmodon schlosseri
CTGATACCAGTAGAATCCAGACTTCAGTGCACCACTTTAACCAAAATAAGTTACTCCTACTCTATGTGGTCTCCAAAGTGAGGTTCAACACTCACTCTGAGGAGGTCATTTCCATTTCAGTACCTGGCCCGACTGGTCGCAGCGTCCACTCGCTGAAGACATCCTGCGCTTGGGCCGGACCCGGTTTGTATCTCCCTGAATTGGTCTTCACGTCTGCCTTCTTGTAGCTGTCCACCCCCGGAGTCCTGGTGCAATAGTCCAGGAAGCCGTGCGAGCTCATGACTTCAGTGTAACCTCTCTCACACCCACACACCCCGCTCTGCAAGAGAACAGCGGGGAAAAGACACAGGGAGATGTCAGAGCAGAAAAAAGGGCCGTTCATTGATTTCCTATTGCTGTGAAGAGGTTCCAACTGCAGCGTCCCTCTCCAGGCTACACCCATGCAGTCTACCCCTGGAGGGATTGATTTATCTGAACCAGTAGCATATTTATAGTGGAGTAAAAGGTGTTTCGAAAGAAAATAGACATGGAATGCGTTTGACTTGACACTTGACATGATAAAATACTGGTTATTCATGGCCAAACAATATTTAGTCTGAAGCCGGCTACAGTCTGGTTCTGGCGTGAGTTGATTTATTGGAAGTGTAAAGAAAAAGATGTTGAAGATGTTTTGAATGAAAGACTTGACACTTGACGTTAAGATTGACATTTGGCACGATGCTATCATTAAATTCTTAGATGGTGATTAAATGCTAGTACTTCATAGCTGGACAATATTTGGAATAAGCGCTTATTAATGGTATGATGCTACAATAGCTTTTCCTACGTTGTGTCAATGTGTGTTCTGCGTTGCATACTATTTTCAAATTTTCAAATTAATGCTGGATGCCCTTCCTTGTACAACCCTCTCCATTGAACTAGACTACAATAGTATGCAAAAATAGAAAGTAATGTTGTAATTACATAACACTGTTCCATAACACTTAAGGTGTTACTTAAGGAGGTGAACTATGGCAAAATGTATCTTTTCTATAGTAGCCTACTGTAAAACCACTGCACAGTCATTTTTCACTTGAGAGGGCAAGGCGCACCCACAATGGCCCAAGGTAAGAGCTGTAATTTATAATAAAACTTGTGATATCATAGTGTTAATTCAACAGAGAAGAAATACAATTATTCAGACTGATAGACTGTTGTGCTCCTCTGTGTGATATTTTTAAACTTGACGTCACTGACCTTGGCCTTTTGTGTCACATGATTCTGTTTATCTTTTGGCATATTCCACAATAGGAAACAAAACAGTCAGAACTTGTTTCTTTTCATATTTTTGTTACCTTCTTAAAAGATCCATCCATCAGTCCATTTTCTTCTGCTTATCTGAATAACAAATCTTATACCTAGTGATTGTTTATTTTAGCTATTTCCATTGTTTAAACTGTGCAACTTAATTACTGTTCACAACTATTACGCCTTAAAACTCAGTTTCATTTTTAACCGATTGTTTTAAATAGCTTGTATGGTTAATATCTTGTGTGTGTGTTTGTGTGTGTGTGTGTGTGTGTGTGTGTGTGTGTGCGCGCGCTGTTGACCTCTTGACCATATCACCTGTTTGAAATATCAATGGATGGTTATGTAGTTAAATAAACATACTTTTACTACTACTACTACAACTGCAACTACAACTACTACAACTACTACAACTACTACAACTACTACTACTACTACTACTACTCAACTGCAACTACAACTACTACAACTACTACAACTACTACTACTACTACTACTACTACTACTACTACTACTACTACTACTAATAATAATAATAATAATAATAAAGAAAAAAAATCCTAACTATAGAATAAAATACATCTATGAGTTTTAGGTCCATGCAGTTTAGATTTCTAGTTATATGCAGTTATACGAAACGTCCTCTAAGGGGCAGTAGTACTTTAAGAACAAGAGCATGACCCCTCACTCCCACACAGTCCTCTCTAGTTTCTGAATGGCACTGAGCCCACATCCACGGATATGAAATCTATACACCTTCCCGGTTTCATTTTTAAAAATTAAATTATTTGTTTATGTACAAAGGAGTGACCATAGACAGCTATTAATTAATTTATTTGACCGAACTTACCGGAGTGCAGTGAGAAAACGGTTTGGTGCATGGGGGATGGCAGTGTCTTATGGTGGTGGGCTTCTTCTGCTGGTAACATCCCCCTGGGCAGAGACACATCATCTTAGCTCCTGTGCTTTTAATCACTGATTACCAAATGAATACACTGTCATACCTGATGAATGGCCCCAGTTAAACCTATCACGCTCCTTGATCAATTTGCGGACATTTTAGTTCCAACGTGGAAAATTGCTTGTCAAAATATCAAAGAATAATGCCTAAGGTTGAGCCTGCAGGGTTTGTACTTAGACAAGATCACACTGCAGCTAGTACCTCACCTAATTTTCACTTTCCTATGAAACTATTTGTTGTGGCTGTCTACGCTTGCTACATGTCGTGCAAATACAAACGCATGATTATATTTATATGGATTGAAAGCCTCCCAGCTCAGCCGGCCTTATTGATTACTTATGTTAAGAGGGAGAGGGGAGATCAATAGATCCTATGCTGCAAATAGCTAGATCAAATAGGCTAAATTCAACTACAATGCAGCTTTAAAAATATTCATTATCTTTGCAGTAGCCCTTTTGTAGAGACTAAATCTGCATGAACAGCAAAAGTCTAAATCCACAATAGCTCCAATTACCTCCACAGCTAAAATGGGAGTGCACTGACACCACCTCCAACCAGTGAAAATTACCGTTCTTGCCGACATGGACGAGAATGAAATTTTATACTTTTCGTGCCAACGGTAGCTTGACTTAATCGCACATATCTGACTGGCCAAGTGAAAAGAGAAAAGGGGGATCCATGCAGCTTTAGCGGTTCACACTGTTACGCTGTGAAGAAGAGGCACATGAACTGGGACATAGCCTGTAGAGCTGCAGGCGCCTCTAACCCAGTGAAAGGTAGGCAGGTTTTTATAGCGCTGTGCAAAATCATACACAGGCCTCTTGAAAACAAAGAATAGTGATTGCCTATGCACACAATAAAATGCAAAAGACAAAGGTTAAGTTCAATCCAGAGTAATCCATGAGCAAATGACGGAAGACTCTGGACCTGTCTTGCAATGGTAAATACATGTCCAAGTCGGGAGCTAAAACACAATTCAAATGCAATATAAATGTCCTTGGCAAAAAATGTGCTGCATGATTTTGGAAAAGAAAAAACAATTCTGATTTTTCAGAGGCGTCCTCTTGCTTGTCTCCATGAACATGTTGTTCCTTTGGCTATAATTTTCCACACTATTGCATAAAAATTGTGTATCTCCACGAAGAATGATCCGAAGTATGGTTTTAACTTTGTTTTTCCATGGAATCATGCAGGTGATGTGCCACCTCCAGAAAGTTACGCAGCATTACTTTAATATGCAAAACAAAACTGTACAAGTACAACAGTTTTTAATAGTTGATTTAGTGAAGAGAGGCTAGAAAAGTCTATTACACCCCAGTTATGTTTTGTACTATACCAGTCTATTTGGAAGTTGAAAATCTGCTGGTGTGACCAGATGGAGACCAGTGCAGCTTCTCACCTGTGACGTTGACACCATCGGAGCGCTGACACCACACGGCTCTGTGGTTGTTGCTCCACGCTCCGCTCCTCCACTGGTAACTGTGACACTTCCCTCCTGGAGCAGAGGCACAGCACCAGAACAGTCTCATTAGCCGTTTGTGTTGGAGAGCCATCCCTCCTGTCCCCAAGTCTCCCAAGACATTAACCACCGATTCTACAACCCATGTCCTCACCATACTTACAAGACAAGACACTGTGTCACTGTGGCCTAGAGGAGGCTTTTTACAGGGTTAATAAGCACTAGAGCAAACTAGTCACTTTTCTGGTGGGGTCTTGCCCCCGTGGAGTGGTTATTGTTTTGCCTGAAATGTTACATGTTTTGGGATTAAATAGGGATTCAATATTTTAGTAGGCAACACGTCAGCGATTATTTTTCCATTTGTCGAAAAGGAAACTAGTAACAACATATTTATATTAATAATGCATTAGTCTTATATAGCACTTTTCCAGATGCTCAAAGTCGCTTTACAATTTTGTGCATTATTCATTCACTCCATACCCAGTAGTGGTTCCGCCAGTCTACCCCCTGCCCTGGGGAAGACTGTCGGAACCACCAACACTCCCACAGACATAATTTCCTTCATACTAGGCAATTTGAGTGAAGTGTCTTGCCTAAGGACACAACCACTTTGGTCTCTCATCCAAGTATCAACCAGACCCGGCCTTGCTTAGCGTCTAAGATCTGACGAGATCAGGCTTTAACAAGGAGGTTTGGCCACAATTGTAAATTTAAGTTTTTAAAATGCATTTATAGTCACATTAAGATATAAATGTGATATATAGGCTCCCACATAGATCATATATACAGGTCTTAAATGGATTATTCACACAGATCTCAGTGTTTATTCTTTTTTACCATTTTGATTTAACCATGCCACTGTCTTTGTGATAAAATGTCTTTGTGCCATGTGTTTTAGAGTCTTTAGAGTGCCATTTATTTTATTACATGCAGAAAAGCTCCACAGTGCATCTTTAATGAAACATGGATTTTCTAATGGATTTTATAACTTGTAAAACCTATGATTTGATGATAAATGCCCATAATCATTTTGAGAAAACGTACTGCTGTTGTTTATTCATGCCTTTAAAAGAGGCTGTAAGTTCAATTATATAAGCTATAGTTGTATGCTAATCAAATCCAACCACTTACAGTGCTACAAATAGGATGTAGTCACAAATTACCCCATAATAAAAATCAGTAGGAAAAGTTTGAATGAATGTGTGTAAATTAGGTTGCACCAGGAGGGAACCAATGGGGGATAATATTGTGCATAATATACCTTTGAAACCTGCCACTTTACTACAATATAAAACCCAAAGTGAAAGAAAGAAATTCCCATTCCTCAGATGCTAATTTGGTTACATGTGGGAGGTACAGGACAGGAGACCATAAAAAGTAAGTCATAAATGGAAATAAATATATTTAAATATATTCATTATTTTCTAAAGTACAGCGTTCTTGATCTAAATGGCTCTTTGGTGTTGGACAGCAGGGGAGTAGGACACAGGGGTAAAGCAGAGCCAAATGAGACTTTAAAATACAGCTCTGAAATTCAAGTAGATTTCACAGTTGAGTGCTTTAAAATGAAATGCCAAGTACCTAGCAATTATGATTTTACATGAGTTTTATAAGGAGATAATTAACCCAGTAATGCCCACATTTTTCCCAAAGATGAAATTATGACATTCATGTGTCATTTGGAGTACTCTGGCATGATCATGTCAAAAAAATATCCAAATGTACATGAAAAAGTGAGTATTATGGTCAGTCACAATTGTGACCAGTGGGATAATACATTGTCTTTTGAATTAAAGCTGCCGTAAGAGATGTTTGATCAATTTAATGTAAAATACCTCTATTTTTAATGGCATTGTTAGTATTATTTTCAGTTTGACAGATTTTGCAGTTTCATATAATACTGTGCAATAATTCCTCAATGATGCTGTTCTCACTTGTATATGAGGGGCAGATGGGGCATAATCATTTTGAGAGAACTGTGGATGTTCTACAGACTTCTCCAAATAGGAGCTAGAGAACTGTTATGGAATTGTTATGGCCTTCTTTACCTTAAAATCTTTATTTGTATTGTTATGGATCTTTTTGACCTAACCTTCGTAATACCATCTGTTGTTATGCACCAGTGTATCTCTTGTTTGTGCGTCTAGTGGCCTCCAGCCACTTTGACTAGACTAAACGGGTACGATTGTTTTGATGGTATAAATTCACTGTATGTATTTTCATTTGTTAGCTGAGGGCCAGACGACGCTATTAGGGACAACAGCTCTTTGACGATTGTGCACAATTCTATTAGGGAAACAGCTCTTTGACGATTGTGCACAATTGATTCAATAAACCAGACTTTTGATTCAAGACAACTTCTCTGTTGATTTCATATTTTTAAGGTTTTTACTATTAGAAATTCCACAACAGAACCTTGGATGTTCTTCAGACTTGTCCCAGTAGTAGCTTAAGTACCCTCGATGTTCTTCAGATTCCTCTCTATATGTTATAGAGGACTGGGGATGTTCCTCAGACTTGTCCCGATAGCAGGTACAGGCCCTTGGATGTTCTTTAGACAGGTCCATCGAGAAGCTAAAGAACCTTGGAAGGTCTTTCAACTTGTCTAGTAGCTAAAAGACCCTGGATGTTCTTCAAATTTCTCTCTATAGATTATAGAGAACTTTGGATGTTCCTCTGATTTTTTCTGTAACAACTAGAGTCCTTTGGATGTTCTTCAGATAGGTCCCAATAGCATCTAGAGAACCTTGGAAGGTCCTTCGATTTGTCACAATAACAACTAAGGGACCCTGGGTGTTTTTCAGATTTCTCTCTATGTTCTAGAGGACCTTGGATGCTCCTCAGACTTGTTTTTACAGTTGCTAGAGGACCTTGGATGTTTTTCAGATTTATCTTTCTAGGTTATAGAGGACTTTGGATGTTCCTTAGACTTGTCTCCCATGCAGCTATATGATCTTGGCTGTTCTTCAGACATGTCCCATGTAGTCTGACCTGTAGGTGACCTTAGCTTTTCAATAAATGAGAGAGAAATGAGATAGAGAAGGGGTGGGGTAGTGGTTGTCATCATCTGACTCCACCAGGTCAGTATGCTCTATTCAGCAACCTGCTGGTCATGTCCCCCTTATACAGTATATACCAGGCCAATCAATAATAATGAAGAACCTAAGTTCTCATTTTGAGGGACAAATACTCAGTTGCTGGCATTGACTGAGTCTTCACCTTCATATTATGCATTTCCCGTAAAGTGAGTATGAACAAACTAAAAAGAGTTGAGATAGCCATAACAAATGTATTATATGTAAAGAAATATGTGTGCTCCTATATATACTGCCCTATACCATGATACAACGCTCAATCCCACTGGTCACATTTGTGACCACCAACATGTTTTCTATTCTACAGGCCAAAATAAAGTGCAGTAACTGCAAATGCATAGAGACCTTAAAGATGATGTGTACCAAAAATCATAGCCCTGGGTTAAATTTAAAACATTTTACCACCCTCTTTTTTGGGAGAATTCTGCACGTCATCTTCTTGTTAAGGTGCAACTTTTACATAACCATCTCTGGTCATGTGATAGTTTACAGTAAACACATGACACTGCACACATTTCATCCTGACTTTTTTTTTCTTTCAGAAAATGCTGTAAATACATTGTAAATATACACAGTAACATATGTAGAGCTTCAAAAGCACACCATTCTTGGACGGTCACAATTGTGACTGGTGGGTTGGAATGAGTTGGGGTGAGAGAGTTGGCAGCAAGAGGCCAGAAAACTTTTTTGGACAACATACAAAAGAAAGGAAGATATGAAATGGGTCTTTAAAATTAACATTGCTGCTGTTAGCTACAATAAAATGTAATGATACACTTGAATATGCCATACTTGCTATGCTATGGCTTTCCGTGTGTTTAGTTTTTATGTACTCCAGTCTATGCTAATGATAGCTTGGTCATTTTTTTGCAGTAAATTACAATCTACACTGGTCATTTTCAATATTTGGGCAGTTTGCGAGCACACAGGAGTAGCAGCCATTGTGTCATTACCTTTACATGGCTGCGTTTCAAAGACTTGGTGTGGGCAGCTGGCCTGGTTTTCGGTGACCTGAATGACCACAGCTCTGGAGCGTGCCTGGCGTCCACTTGACTCGAAACTCCGCCCCTCGACGCAGGTTAGTTGGCATGACGACCATATGGACCACTCTGTCAGATGGCAGTCTCCTGGAAAATACAAAGGAGGTAAAGCATGTCAGATATTGGACATTAGAATTGACCATAATGATGCTAAGAGGTATGTGCAGCCGTATTAGCTCAGTGGTTAAAGTGTTGACGGTTTCTATCCCAGCTCTGTCCACGGTGTGCTGTTGTTGTGTCCTTGGGCAACTGTTGTTGTAATGTTCACCAACCTTGCCAATGTATGAATGTTGCGTGTGAGTGAGTAACTGGAGGTGATCGGAGGGACGGTTTTTTGTCTTCAAAAAATCAAACTTGAGTCTTATGACCAGTTTGCAAGGCTATATTTTTGTTGGATAATATAGGTCTAAACCATTTTAGTTTAGTTTAAACAAAATTCAAGAAAGTAAAAGTGGAGTGGTTTACCCAGTTATACAGTCTATTTCTTGCAACATAACCTGAGTAGAGTATCCAATAAGCAAATTTTTCATTCTGCATTCCCCATGTTTTATTATAAAAACATAACAAAAGGTTAAAATAGAAGCAAAATTATATTTATTATATGTAAAACACATTTAATATTTTTAGATGTATGAAATATCAAATTCTTCCCCATCAATCAACACACACTTTATATTTAATTTCCCTCTCTTATGACGATGGGCAGTGGCTTATATTCACCTTGCCGAGCTCATTTCAGGGACCATTTTGCTGGCTCCCCTGCCGGCACTAGAAACATTTAAAACAGATCGAAAGCAGCCCCAGCCCACTTCTGCCACTGATAATGTACTAAATGCACAAACCTATTACAGACAACACCCAGTGGGTATTCTGTAGTAATAGACCACCTAGGACCATAAATTACACAATATTAGGTCTGGGGTGTAGCAAGGCAGACAGCCAATGTCATTTGGTTTGGGAATTGTTCCAAAGTAGCCATTCTCAAGATTTTCCTTTTCACAACCAACTCCAGAAGATGTTAACATGAATTTGAAACGGCAATCTGCAATCTGACAACAGAGTATCAGAAAAAGAGCAGATGAACTTAAAGTTGTAAAAGAAAAAAATAAAATGAACAAAACATCAAGACTACACAACCACAAAAGGTGAGTTAATAGCAGTATTTTTTTGCATTACGTAGCTTTTCTGGAGAGGGTCCGTCATGGAGATGTTTTTGTTTTGCCTGGAATGTTCCATACTATAGCCTTAAATGTATCCAGTTGGTGTTTTGATCAAAAATACCTAAAAAAACATGCATTCTTTGTGTGAGCGAGGTTGCGTCCCCATAGATATGACCAGTAAATTAGCATGCTGAGATGTTTATGCCCATGAAGTGTTAAATGCCATACCGTGGAACATTCCAGACAATGCAATAACATCTCCATGGCATGAAGACAACCAGGTGGCCGATCCTCCCCTAATGTTAGTGCACCGACAAGTAGACCTTGTACAAGGGTTAGAATACAAATCAAGTGAATATCTGGGCCAAACCAGAACAAAGGCAGGTTTCTGAACCAGGTCTAAACCAGAACTATACCAGAACCAACCCATGACTAAAGCAGAATTAACCTGTATTTAAACTTTTATTTTCAAAACATGGACCAAACATTGTCTAAAAGCATTAACCAGATATAAAACTGCCTAAACTGACTAAATTTCAATTTGTTTTCCCCCAACAATCCATTGAACTACCACCAGTACCAGTAAATCTTAGTACCTTACCTAAGTATTGCACACACTACATATTGAAACTCCCCTCTCCATTTTGTACAAATAGCTCCCCGACTGGTTCATTTGAAGGTCAGGCGTTAATATCTTTTGTCATTCGTAGCAGGGACATCTTGCTGTGTTAATATGGCCAGCTCCAGTCTGATTCCCCAGCTCGTATGCCCATTAGTGTGTGTCTGTCTATGGGCGCATCTCATTATCTTTCATCTTAGACAGAGATCCACTCCATCAGCCCTCACTGTGCTTAAGAGCGTGCTGTAGTAGGGGAAGAGGTAGTGGGAGCAGAGCAATATCTGTACACCTTGAATAGACGAGCCTGGATGTATAGTAATAACCGCAGAAATAAAACCAGTGCTGTACCAGGTCTAAACTAGACAGTGGTGGAACGTAACGAAGAAAAAGTAGCAAAGTACTGCTTTTAAGTATACATTTTAGGTATCTGTACTTTACTTAAGGACATTTTCAAGTGGATATTTCTTACTTTTACTTTACTATGTTTGAGAGCAGGTATCTGTACGTTCTACTCCACTACATTTTTGAACTGAACTGAAAAGTAAAAGTATTTTTTTTATTTTTGTCTGAGACCTGCGGAAAAGGCTGAGGGCTTTATTTTAACACATTTATAGTTTGAGCAAACAAAAATATACAAAGAAACACAGCTAGTTCAATTGTTTCTATTAGTATATTACAGTATTTTTTTTTGCTCTGGTATCTGTACTTTTACTTAAGTAACAAAATTGAGTACTTCTTCCACCACTGAAACTAGATTGGTTAGACCAGGACTAAGCAGGAAGAAAACAAGCGTAAAATGAGGTCTAAACCGGGAATAAATGGATGCATGCATTTTTTGTGTGAGCGGAGTTGAGTCTCCATAGATATGACCAGTAAATTGGCATGGTGACACGTTTATGAAATGTTAAATGCCATACTGTGGAATATTCCAGACAATGCAATAACATTGTCTGACCAGATATCTGTACAGCTAGTTCTTCAGCAAATCTTTATCAGAATCAATACGCTTGAAGCTTCATTAGATCTCAAAATCCGCGCAAAATACTTTTGACTTTTTACTCTTTAAGTGCATTTTTAAACATGTACTTTAATACTTTACTTAAGTAGTTTTTTCATGTGATACTTTTAATTTTACTTAAGTATTTTTTTTTTTTTTTTGCTTTGGTATTTGTACTTTTACTTAAGTAACAAAATGTAGTACCGATACTTCTTCCACCACTCGATGGGGTTAAAGCAGGACTAAGCAGGAAGAAAACTGCAATAAATGAGGTTTAAACCAGGAAGAAATGGATGCAGTCATATTTGTCTCAGCCTCGTTTAGTCCTAATGTTTTCATGGTCTGGTCTTTAGTTCAGCACTTAGTTTGATTTTAACCCCAATTTTGATGCAATTTGTGCAAAAGTGTGGTCAAAACAGGAATAGACAAAGGATCAAATCAATTCTAAACCAGTTCTAATCAACAAAAACTAATTACACGATCTTGGGTGAATTTGCCATAGCACAGCCCTACCAAGGACTTTTAATACACTTGCAGTGGAAACATGGACAGGCTTGAATGGACCATACCACCACAATGTGCTGAGTGAATAAAAAAAAAACTTTGCCTGGATTAGACATCCAAGTCTCCTGTGTCTCTTTCCAACTCTCAAGCTACTTGAATAAGCTGTCTCCAAAAAAAGTACAAAACCAGGTCTGAGCCAAAACTAAAACAGGTCCAGCGTTTTCTGTATAAACGTAGCAGGTCCACAATGCATTGCAAAGGTGAAGACAGGCCTTCCCCAAACACATAAGGACAAGCCCATCGAGATTCACAGCCAAGAACACAGGACAGTCAAACAGCAATGATGAATCAGGGATCAGAGCGGAGTGGAGAGACAGATGAGGGGGAAAGAAAAGCACTGCGATATCAGAGCAGAGATGGAGAGAGCAGGGAGGACAAGGTTCACAAGAGCAGATCTGTTAATAATATATAATGTTTATATTATAGCAGAAGGACATTGTATAGATTGGACAAATAGCAAAGGTGTTATTTGAGGGTGCACTATGTAACTTTTCTAGTGGAGAATCTGCCACCTTTCCCCACGGAGATGTTATTACTGTGCAATGTTCCACAGTATGGCATTAAATGTATTTGTTTTATTTCATTACCTGCGTTGATATTCCACCAAAAATATCTTCAGAAACATGCATGAGCTAGTTCGCCTTGCCATAGATTTGATCTGAAAGTTTAATGCCATACTGTGGAACATTCTGGGCAAGGTAATACGTTTTCCATAGAGAGCAGATGTGAGACCAGAAAAAAGTGAAATTACATAGTGCACCTGTAAAGACATAAAATAAAAGTAATACATGTAAAAATGAACTCACTAATAACTACTTGCCAGCTACTACTTGCGTAATACTGCTTTTCTTACTACTTCTGCCAAAATTTCAGAAGTAAGTCTAGTAAATTATTTATTGACTTATTGATTTATTATTTATTGATTAACAAACATGACGACATGACGATTAAGAAAGAAAAGGCCTTAAATGAGTTCATTTTAAGTGAGAGATGTAAAAGGTTTTATTAAAATGAGAAAATAACATGACATTTTCAGAGAGGCAAGTTCATTAAACCTGGGTGTGTTTTCGTTAAAGAGAAAAAAGCCAAAATAGAGTCATTCTGGATGTGGCATTTGATGATTGTTTACTGTTTAAATAATTAATGTCTGCTCTAATAGACTTGGACTACCTCAGTAAGAATTCACAATGTTCAACTACAGAATAGACAAAGCTTTGCCCTAAGACTTTATGTACAAAAACACTTTCATCCTTTCCTTTAGCAGTGAACAGTGTGCATGATTCAAGGTCTACTACTATACTACTGTAATGTAAGAAATAAAGAGACTAATTGAATGTAGTATAAAACAGAAGTATGAAGCTTTCATAGGTTCTTTATCCTTACTCACTGAATCGAAGACCGTTGGTTTCACTCCAAGAATTGCAAAAGTAGTAACTTACCACCACCAACAGAGGAGTGAAAAAACAATACACCAAATAGTAAAGTGAATCTGCAAAATCCAGATATTCATAATAATACCTCTGACACTGTAAGTAGTAAAGTACTGTACTTAAGTATACATTTTCATGGTATTTTCAGGTATCTGCACTTTACTTAAGAAGATTTTAAAGTGGATACTTTACTTTACTTTACTACATTTGAGAGCAGGTATCTGTACTTTCTACTCCACTACATTTTTGAACAGAACTGAAAAGTAAAAGTATTTTTTTTATTCTTGTCTGAGACCAGCTGTAAAGGCTGGGGCGTTTATTTTAACACATTTGTAGTGTGAGCAAACCAAAATATACAAACAAAAACAGCTAGGAAAAAACCCCAAAAACTATCAATTCAATTGTTTCTGTTGAACAAACTTCAGCACAAATCTTTATCAGAATCACTACATTAGAAGTTTCAGTAGATCTTAAAATCTGCACAAAATACTTTACTTTTTACTATTTAAGTAGATTTTAAACAGTTCCTTTAATACTTTTACTTAAGGAGATTTTTTCATGTGAAAGTTTTACTTTTCCTTGAATATTTCTTGCTCTAGTATCTGACTTAAGTAACAAAATTGAGTACTTCTTCCACTGGCTACTACTATGTAACTTTGTCTGGAGGGTCCACCACCTGCTTGTCTCTATTGAGATGTTATTACTTTCTCTGGAATGCATCACAGTATGGCATTAAATATATCTATTGCCACGGAGACAAGCAGGTGATACCCAAGCCCAAAGGCCCAAAGGCTCCACCACCACCACAACCAGAAACGCTACACAGTAAGTGACACAGTAAGTCACTTTGTTTACTTTCCGCCATGTTTTTTTTTAGATAATAGTCCAGTTGATTTCCCCTGTCACTAAATAATCATGGTAATAATCAATAGTCGCTTTAGTCCAGTTGTGTCTTGCTGTTCGAATTGGCCAGTTAAAAGAACAACACGCACATGCTTTGACGAGCCTCAGCAGCTGCGCTAACTCCACGGTTTCCCACCGAGACTATTGTCCGGGAGATCAAAGTGAATTTGTATTTGTGAAGCCTGACAAATCTCTACCGAGGATTCGAACTTCACAAATCTCAAATATAATTGGAGGTAATTTGGAAAAGATCCATGCTGCAGCTGATTTGCCTGCTAAAAGGACAGTCCCTGCAGCTCGGACGTTTCACGCTGTTCCACTTTTATAATTGTTTTTGAAACCGAGATCCCTAAGCTGTAACCATGTTTTTTGCTCAATAATTACACGTAGGTGCGCTCTCTTTGTGGTGAGCGTTTGTTTCAGTTCCCCAGAGTCACTCATTTGCCTGGTCATAGAGAAGAGTGATTGCGCTCAGCAGTGATTTGGTAATTGCTTTGTTTAAAACATAATTATTTTTCATGCTGTATTTCATTCACAATCTCCAGATACATGATCCGGTGCACAAAAATCAAGCTCATCAATCAGGTAATGTATATTTAGCTAACATGGACCCTGTCTTTGGCAAAGGCATTAACAAGAAGGATTACGTAACTACAAGGAGCTCCAATGCTACCACATTTTCCACATTTGTCTATTTATATCTTAGTACTGTTTACACATAGGGATAGGGTAAATAAATGTTTTCACTGTAGGGATTTCAGTTAACCTTACATGTTCACGAGCTTTTTTGTAAACCAGACAGTAACTGGAAATGGCCTTTTGTCAAGTGCTATTCACAAGAAACTGGCCAGGCCAAAAATATTATCATCATCATTATAATATAAGTATTACAATGATATGAAATGCTTTTTCCCCATATATTTATAATTTCACCTCAGTATATGCCTCCCTGATGTTGTCACACCACATCACGTTCAAGTTGTGATTCAGCTGGATTTAATCCTGAACTAGACCTGGACTAAACCAGGACTAGACCAGAACTAGACAAGGACAAGACCAGGACAAGAGCAGGGCTAAAGCAGGACCAAACCAGGA
>KN478454.1:0-10622 GCA_000787095.1 Periophthalmodon schlosseri
AGGGTTGGAGGGGTTGAACTCAGCACTTTCCTTATCTTCTCCCCGCGTGCATGTGTGTCTGTGTGTGTGTTACAGGACCAGTGGCCATCAGCGCTAGCAGCGGCAGAGCCAGAGGAGCAGTAGCAGCAGCGGTAGCAGGCTTAACGAAGCTAAGCACACTGTCACGCTGTCTGAGGGAGCACCCGAGCACCCGCGCAGCGCCCGCCCCCACCCGCCCGCCGTCTGAGGTGACTAAGGGCTTTCAGGGGAGGATCAGGGATGGAGGGAGGGAGGAAGAGAGGCTGAGCGGGGAGAGAGGGAGGAGGGGCAGGAGGGGCAGGAGGGATATGTACTGTAGGTGTGGGGAAGAAACGAGAAAAAGTGTCCCTAAGTCGTTTGTCATACAAGTCTACACTGTACAGTACTATGCAGCAAGTCTGAGGCCACAATGGATTTGTTATAATGTCATGAACCACCTTCCACTCTTTTTTTTATTGATTTATTGTGATAAGAACGCCTCATTAATGCAAAAAGTGAAACTGTTGCTTTCAAGTTCTGTTTTTAATTTGTATTTTTATTTTATTCATTCATTTTTCTTTATTACCAATGAGGTTCAAATGACAAAATTGGGACTAAACTGGCACTAAACCCATAATTAAACTAGACTAAACCAGGATTCAAACAGGACTAAACTGGGCTGGTGTGAATGTAGCCTTACTGTAGTCTACATGTAGGTCTACTAAATTATATACTGAAAAGTGGCCGAAGACTGTTACATGGTATTGCAATCAGGCATTTACTTCTCCCCAATTTGTCCCCTTTGAATTTTACAGGTCCATCTACATGCTGGGTAATTCTAAAATATAACATTTCTACAACTTGCATACCAAAAATGAAACTGGGAATGTGTCTTTGCTAAAAAATAAATAAATTTTTCATAAAGAAACACATAAAACACTTTAGCTATTTTTTTTATCCAGTGTAACCATACCATGATGTCATCTCTATGGGGTGACATTAACTGACCACTAATGCTTTATCAAACACACACACACACACATTTGAATAGCATGGAACATTTGGCCCATACACAATATCCGTTATGGATCTACAGAAGGACAGCACTGGCACATGAACAGATTATACCTACTTAATCCCAATCACTTATCCAGTCTCCAAGTGCAAGCCGGGTGCCTCCTGTCTGCTTATCATTTTGGATATTTCAGTTACTAACAACTTAGGTATGCAATTTAAGTTAACCTTAAAATGCTAAGTAAAGCCATCTTAACTTGCTTAGAAACCTGACGACATTTTGACCAAGTGGAGTGTCCGAACCATGCCCTAAGAAGTAAGGTTAGTCCATACCGAAGCTATTTCTAGTCTTGCTGTTACAAATATCTTCGCCATTATCTCAAACATATCTGGCAGGGGTGCGTACGAGCGTGACCTAGTGATTTATTTCAATCATATTAAACCTAAGATTGACTGTCCTGATTTGTAAACGTAGCATGCTAGCTGAGTCGTCTCCCAGCATCCATTCCATTGCTAAATTTGGACCTTGACGCTAAAATGGATTTGCCATAATTCACATGGAAGTGGGAGGATAGATACATGTGTCTTGCTGTTAGCCTGTGCGCTTGTAAACTATGAGGATATATGACAGGACGAAATTTGCGCATAATTTAGTGAACGTATAATTTTCCAATGTGATTCTTTACAATCTGTACAAAAAGTTTTTAGGAGGACTTTTGTTATAATGGCAACTGAAATTTGCCGGTACTTTAAAGGTCCCAATATGTTAAACATTGGCGTGTGCCTCTTCTATGGTATAACTGTGTACACCAAAATATAAAAAAGTACTTTTGTTTTATTTTATTCACACAACTGTTAAAGCAATTGTGCATTCTGAGGTTGTGCCCTTTTTATGAACTGAAAATGTGCTGTTCCACCTATCTACCTCACACTTCCTGTCTCCTCCCGCTCCAGAAAGTCCACTCCCCTTCATTATTTCAGCGCTCACAGCTCATTTTACAAAGCATTTCTTAATAACAAACAAATTTGCTAGCAGTTACTTTTATGCAAGAATGCAAGAAAGAACAAGTTGAGCTAATTTTATAAACAGGGCTACTATTGAAATCAAACCTACAGTACTTTTATTCCATGCATAAGTTTTTGCAGTTATAAAACACGAAATCTAAATAATCATCAGTCATTTCAAAATACCTTAAAATGCATAATTTGTGAATTTAAAAAGTGCACTTGGCCGTATTCCTTTGATAGTGTTAGTGCACTGAAACCAAAACACCCCATATTTTATTTATATGTCAAAAGTGCGGTGAAGAGGAGGAGGGCATGGTGGGAGGGATGCGGGGCGTATCACTCTATCCCCACGGTTGATATCTCTCCATCGGATCAATTCTCGCAGACAGGGGGCCCGAGAAGGAGGACGGTACGTTGGGAGGGCTGGCTGAAAATGGCGGAGGTATTGATTTGTCAAAGAAATACAGCGTTGCGTGTTTTGCTTAAACGTCCACATAAACCTGAGCTGTCAGAGAGTGGGAGGGCAGACGCAGGCATCCTTGACACAGACATTGTAAGATATTGTGGATTTTCCGCTTGGTTTGGTGTTGAGCAAGAGTATATAGCTGTCATGCGGTACTGGGGTCTGCTTGGTAAAAAAAAAAAATATTGTAAGAATAATTGTGCAATAAAGGAGGAGTAAACATTTGAATGTATTTTATTATCTGGCAACTTAAATCAACAAAAATGTAATATGTAGCTATGACGAAAATGAAGAATACCATACACTTGTGTAATTCCTTGTTACTCACCAACTTACCACAAAAAATAACAACAGATTTTAAAGTTACTAAAATAATGAATCATGTCCTGTACTTGTTTTTTTCCTCGTATCTGAGCACAGTGCGTCTTTCCCCTTGAGGTCAAAATATGCCTGCTGCATGCTGTCTGCATCTAATTAGAAAGAGTTTTATTGTCTGATAATCAAGAAGTGGGCGTTAGCATGCTAAATGTTGCTAACTTTATGGCAAAACTATGCACTTAAGGTAAGTAAAGAGTAACGTTGGACCACTGCAAACCATTTAAAATGAACTTTCCTGTTTTTCACGTTTTTAAGACAGTAAAAACCAATCAGGTACTGCACCTTTAAAAGGTGAAATCCACTGTGGCTCAGTGGTTAAGCATTTTACACATATGCAAGGCGGGCCAAGACCTCTAGCCAGGCATTCTAAGATCTAGATACAAGTATGAAATAAATTATTTCTGAGGTAATTGTGAATTATGAATTTAAAACGTATTTAGTTTTATTTGGTGGCTTATCTTTAATAGCCATTTGATTTTAGATTTCATATTTCAGCAATGAAATACTAAGCTCCATGTTGAACACTGTCCGTTACAGCACTTAAGTCTGACACGTCGCCTCCAGCCAGAGAGCTAAGAGCCCAAAGCCTGTGTTTTTAAACATGGAGCCGTGCATCTGCAGCTGCTTAGCCTCATCACATTCCTAAATTATGAATAACTACTGCGACCTCGGTTACAGCGCAAAGCAAAATACACTACAACATTTTGTTAAGACGTAACCCCAATTAAGACCACCCACGCACCGGCAGCGCGGCGTGCCGACATGCCGAGAAAAGACTAAACGACTTTATGCTTAATTGGTTCAAGGATGCTATCATGTTTATCCACTTAAAAATATGTATCCTCCGCCATATTTGACTATGAGGGAATAGAGAAAAAGCCACGTCTGGTTATGCGACTGCATACCTGGCATAAGGACAAGATGGGGGGGTGTGAAAGAAGAGAGGGAGGGGAGGGGGGAGAAATTAAAGAGCAGTTAAAGAAAACCCGAGGAGAGAGTGTGCGCGCGGCCATAAAAGGGATAGTTTAACCATTGATCGAGAGCACTGGTAGGAATGGCAGCTGTAAATCAATTTTATCTTGGAGCAGCTAAAGAGTGTTTTCTAATGAGGTTAATGCTACATAATGGCTAAATTCCTCTGCTAAAAAGATGGCCTCAAGGTGGTGGCGAGAGATAGATGTCGCCGCGGAAACGCTTAATGTGGCGCTAAACAGCCGGATGGCGCTTTTTGTCAGGGACTTGGGGTCTGGAACGACGTTAAACCTGCATTTGTGGAGCGCTCAGAGGGGGGCGTTCTGTCATCCAGTGTACCTGTGTCTAGACAGGAGGTGATAGCTGCGGACAGGCCCACTTCGGAGTGATGGGTTTGGGCCTTCAGCTAAGTCTATAAACCATGGAAGGTACTGACATACTTTGATTAGTCAAATCCACAGGGACAAAATATTTAACTGTCAGGATTACGGTAGAGGGGTAAACATGGAAAAAAAAAAAAAAAAAAAAATCATGTAAATATTTGTTTTGCCTAAGTACAGATTAAAGGTCAGCTCTTGGGGTCAAAATGAGTCCGATATGTGTTGTCTGCGTCTAATTATATAAAATGTTTTATTGTCTACGAACCAGAAAGTAAGCATGGTGTGCTGTTAGAATGCTAGTCGTTGTTACCAATGACGGCAAAACTCTGCTTTAGCCTCTGAAAGTTGTGAAAAGTGCTTAAAAATTCATCAGAGTGAATAATTATGATGCTAAGAAATGTGTTATGTGTGAAGTGAGCAGCACCTTTGGACCATACAAAATGTTTAAAATGAACCGGTAGTTTTGTTTTTTTTGTTTTTTTTTACCTGTTTTTATAACAAGTACAACAGCTTTAAAATCCTGATTATTTTCAAAAAACAGATATTTGGAAAAAAAAAAAAAAAAAAAAGATTAGTTTCAGTCTTTTGTGGCATGCCAATTTATTTCATTGTCCAATCCAATTTAAACTTCCATCTAGACACAGGGAGAACATACAAACCCTGTGTATCACGATGTCCCACATGATGTGGAAATAGAACCCCAGACCTTTTTGTCATAGGCCAAAGGTAATGCTAACAATGAAGTTAGCCAAAACCTATGGAAATATGAACAGCGCTCCATGATGAGATTACCACAAAAGAGAAATTTTATACCTCAACCCATAAAACCAACTGACAATTTTACAGTCAAGTGACGCAATACATCAAGTGGAAAACATCCCGTATTTTTACATTTATAGAGGACATATTGCAAAGTCATATTTTTATCAGCGCACTACTTTTCACTGTTATTTTGTCGGTCATTAGCGCGCAAGTTAGCGTCGCAGTCTATAGCAAGTCATACCAGGACGGGCTTAGCTGGCACTGCCCCCAATATACAAACTGACCCAGCAATAATAGATTATGAATCACAGTGACCTCTGGCAGATATTGTTTATGAAATCCTTTATGTCATGGGAGACTAGGCCCGAGTATTGAAGAGCAGAGAGGCTTAGCAATAGCAACAAAACAAACTTGTCGCTAGTGACATAAATACTGCCTCTGCAAGCATAGACATTGTGTTCACCCAAATATACAAGAGGCAGTTACACGGGATTATAAACCTCACTGTTTTAGTATGTTAAATATTGGTTTATTTGAGAGTGTTTCAAAGCATAGTTTGTGAAGTAGTTAAAGTTCCCACAGTGCACAAGTGTAGTTGTTTGGCCTGTTCTGTTTTTACTAGCACGTAGCTTCATTTATCCATTTAACTTTTTATGTATTTTTTCACTATAGCCTTAAAAAACGATTATTTGGTTAACTATTACTGTTTCTATCCCTCGTCTGTGCATTTGAAACTCTCTGAATCTGGACTATATGACTTTATAAAATGTCTAACTTGATTTGTCCATCAAGTCTCATCATATCTTCAAAGATCATTTCAACATCCTCATTTTCAACTTCCAGCTTGGTCTCCTCCTACCTCCGTATTTTTCAACTGTTAAAACAGCTAGTCTCAACCACTAGTACCATTTATGGCAAAAAGAACATATATGAGCATATCAACATCACATAAAAATCTATTTAAAAAAAAAACAAAACACTTTTCGATTGACATTTGTTCCAAGTTTTCCAATGCAAGTTCATCCATGCAATCTTCTAAGATGGACACTACAGTTAATGTTGAGTTAATTGGTTCTCCAACTTGTATCATCTTAAAAAGTATCCCAACCAGGTCTATAACAGGATTATTCCAGGGTTAAGTTAGGTTTAAAATAGGACTACACCATGACTACAATAGAGTAACCCAAATGAAACAAAAACATGTATAAAACCCACTCTAAATTGGTACCCATAGCGCAGTTTGGTATCCACTGGTCTATAGTCGCAGTAAATTTTAGCAGGTTTATTACTATTACATTCAAAATATATTACAGTTTGTGTTGATGTAATTACTTCTCTTTCAACTTTTATTTTTAGTTCTTGCATCTCTCCAATAACTCCAGCGTACTTTCTTTCTTCTAAGTTGGAATCCGAGCAAGACTCTGAGAGAGTTCATAACCGGTACAAGCACAACCGATACGGCCAGGGATTCCCAAAGCATCCGGTATCAGGGCTAATCACAAGTTAGCTAGCTAGCATGTCAGCAGACACAGATGTGATGAAAGATTACATTACCCAAATTACATTAGATAATAATGGATTGTAATGGAGGCATAAGGAATCCTCTTTGTCTTGGCGGCGAGTGATTTGAGAAGTCTGGAAGCCAAAGACCAGACGAAGTTTTGTTGTCCGAAAGCACTTTGCAATCAGCAGAGTATTTTTGTAATGTACTTGGGTGTGGGAGATTATTTCAAATAGACATAAATGGAGTCTACATGTCATCCAAGGTGAGAGCTTTGACTGTGAAGGTTGAAGTCAATTGGGAATGGAGTATTTATCGCAATTCGAGTCGTTTTAAACGGTTTAGACATTAGTTCAGACTGTTTTGCAACTAATTTGAAGATTTTTTTTTTCTTATTTGAAGAGCAATTTTCCAACTCCTAATCAGAGCTGCAACAAGTGACTATATCTAAAGAAACCAGGAAAACTATCACACAAAATATCGCAAACGAAACATCACCATTTGAGTTGGCGCCATTAGATATTGCAAAGGTTACAAATATTAATAGAGTATCCTTTTTCTATAGTAAAATCATGTTGTACTTGTAGATATACCTATACAGACATGTTCTGAAATGCAGGGATTCTAGTATTAGCTTATATTTCAGTCTTCTCTGAAATGTCCTTCTTTATAAACATTTATCGGAAAAATTGCTAAACTCTCCAAATTGTGAGAAATATTCAGATTCAATAACAAACACTGAGATTCTTTTTTGCAAATAAAGAAAAGTTCACGTGTTAGGCCTTGCGGATTGATCACTGGGGCCCTAAAGCTATTATCCTGGTCTAATTAGGTTTAACATAAGTCAGTGTCATGGCCCGGTGCATGGCTGCCTCGTCCCCAATCCAACGCCTTTTTTGTGGCCTCCCTTTTTTAAAAATAGCACACATTTGCCACACATATAGTACAGTGGGTGCAATAGTGGGCCAAGTTCAAGAAAAGTTGTACAGGTATTACTGAAGTGCATCACATGTTGTTTATTTATGGGCAGTTGTATGAGAGATTTTCACCGCGTAGTTGAAATGACAATGTTTCTACTGGCATATTACGGGGCAGGTTTTTCCATTTATTTTAGTGGAATAATTTATATTAGCAAAGCAATTTACAGAAATGTGAACGTGTTGCCAGCGTCAATCAAATTTCTGCATTTCTGATGATATTACGCAGTTTTAAAAATCAAATGTGTTTCAATGCGTTTTTTAGGTGTTGGTTGACGGTTTCAAACTTGAATTGCAGACTAATGATCCACATATCCACAATACAAATAGACTAACCAGGTAATATCCTCTTTGTTCATATGACTGACCCAACCATTTATATAATGTACCAAACATGGCTACCTCTCAATATCAATCTACGTGTAAAGTATCTTGACTGTTCTTACTAGGCCTGTAGTCGATTAAATTAATTATTCTACTAAAGCCATCTCCTGCTGATGGATTAGTTACCTAAAAACGGGGCGAAAAGCAAAAGCTCTCAAAACTATTATGTATCTGTAACTAACCAAAACTGCACTCACAAGACTACAAGTACAAACCAACTATTTATGCAGAAAAAAAGTACTAGTAAACAAAGTATTTATACAAACAGATTAAACTTGTGAATAGACCTGTCACAATCACAATTTTGAAGGACGGTATATTGCTACAAAGAGTGATAAACGATAATATTGAAAGTACTTTATGCCAGTAATTAAGATTTAAATAATGCAAGATTAAAAGTTTTAAAATAGACTGTTTCATTAATAGACATGAGCTGCAGCAAATAAATAGCAGAATGTACCAATAATTAGCCATAAAAAGGACTTATTCAAACCGCTACTGCTCAAATCTTACCGTATCACAACAAAAATACCTCAAATCTCCCCAGTTTTACGAAGAAAAAGTACTCACGATAAATACAGAGGCCCAAAATATAATGTTCCAACTTTCATATATTGAATGAGAAGTCGATATAGTAAATAGTAATCTGCCTTTTTACATATAATACCAAAATAATACCAAATCTCTCTCACTTACTAATTTCTTCTTTCTGCTGTAGTGGTCCATATAATCCACTAAACGACTAAAAACCTACAGCCCTAGTTCTTACCATTCTTTTCAATTCTTTTCGCGAAGCCTTCTCTTTCGCAAATGTTCCCCACGACCTCCAAATAAACCGACGGCAGACATGTTTACCTTCCAAATATTCCAACCATCTCATTTTATATTTGTTGTAAAACCATCTCAAATTTCCCAAGTAATGCTATTTCAGGCTTAAGCTAGCTCAACTTTCTTCACTTTTCTCAGTATTATTTTCTACTGGGACAAGCTCTCTCTTTGCCCAAGGTGTAGAAGGTGAACCTGGCAGCTCGGTGACCTATTAAGAGGACCTTTAAGGCGTACCCATTCATCGCACTGTCAGAGGGATCTATATTTATAACAGAATAGTATATTTAATTTGTTTTATGTGGCTTGAATCGGGGTTGGCGTGCCTTTAATACAGCTGTGAATTACCTGCGCTGACACCGTATTCATTTTCACCATGATTAGCCGCGCTGGTGTGCATGGCTAGCTCAGTGGGTGGTTGTGGCCCGCTGCACACACTCCATGGGCTCATTATGCCGGAGAATGACACCCCTACCCCCGCAGAATTATGGGATAGAAACATCAGTGCTAGCAAAAAGTTGTATAGCGGGTACCCGTGACCTGATGTAAAAATCAGATTGTCAGATTACAGGCGTCGTAGTCGTAGTGGTGTAGGGGTTTGTGCGCTTGCCCCTGAACCAGAGGGTAGCCAGTTCCAATTGCACGTGAGTTCATATAGTTTATAATGGGGCAAGCACTTCATTCATATTGCCAGTCCAGTCTCAGCATAGTCATCAGTGGCAGAGTGGGTTGAGTGTTTGCCCACTAACCATACAGTAGCTGGTTCCAGTCTCCCTTGGCAGGAGCCTTCACTTACATTACCTAAGAAAGAGCAGCTCAAGTGTTAGAAAAACATGTTTTGATGATATAAGAACGGCTGAATTACATAAAACTTATTTTTCATTGAAAGTTATTGATACAAGTTAGAGGTCAGATCTGTGGAAAGGGAACCCTCGCCTACACACAGTAAGAATGCACATTTTTCAAGCAATTTCAAGCAATAAAGCATGTAACAGACCCCCCACCAGAAGTTACATATTGTACTTTTAAATCATCGTCTTTGAAACATTGCCTTGTATCAAGTATTTCATTTACTCCTCTGGGTACTTTTATAAAACATCCGTTGCTCTCTTATTACTTTGTCTTTCAAGGCCAAACCACAAAACCGTGCCTCCATATAAGGACGAATAGTTTAGTAGAAAAAAAAGAAAAAAAAGGAAGGTGCTAAGCGGACTCCCCCTTCTCTTTCTATGGTATTGGTAAACGCTAGCTGTAAGAGAGAGAAAGCATATACTCCTTTAGCCTGTGTGTTCTGAAGCACCACTCCAGGCATACGAGGGCCCTTTTTCCTCCTCTCACTCCTTCTCTTCTCACCCCTCCCTCGCTCTTTTGATTGATATGTGAAATCCGTCTCTCTAAAGGCAGTGGCTGTGTGCATCTGAAAGGTGCTCATTGTTGGCCCGGCACCACTTTGTCCATGAAACAATCCAGTTCCCAAGGAAAGCCCCGGACGCCTTAAAAAAGATACAGCCCCTCATTGTAGCCACCCCGAGGAAACTTTAATTTTGCCTGTGAGGTCATTTTAATCCTGATGAATTTTTATAGTAGCCGTTGTAGTTCAATGGCTCCTAATGCGCTAAAAGGCGGAGGGGACAAAATACATCGCAAAGAATAGGCCCCGAATGGAAAACCCACCACCCAGGAGCTTGCCGGACCAAATTTAAGTGCAGAATCCGACGCACAATGTCTTCAATGGAACGCTGGATTTCGTTTACAAGGTTTTAAACTGCCTTCGCTTTAACATAGCTTTAGCACGGTTAGGGCTCTTGTCGTGTAATCCTTATAGACCACATATGATGCTAGGAAAACCACCCAAGATTTGCCCTCTGAACCTGGCAACGCATCTCCCATGACACTGCTAATGACACAATCGAGCACTTCTAATTGACATTATGGATTCCTGTGCTCCTTACGATAATAGA
>KN478454.1:10681-21498 GCA_000787095.1 Periophthalmodon schlosseri
TTTCCCTTTGTGTAAGCTAATGGGAAGCAATCGGAGCGACGATGTGTCTTTTCATGTGCTTGTTTTGTAGTTGCTGCGTCCTCTGGCCTCTTGGAGTTTTTGACTGGATCCGAGCCTATTAGGAAAGCATTGCTGAAGTAAACAGGGAATGCAACGATATTCCGAAAAAAACATTGCAAAAAAATTCAAAATGAAAAGTAAACAGTTGTCGCGGTTTAGTCGGAATACTGGGCTCTCACTGGGGGCTGCCTTGTCACCATTGTGTCGGAATGGAGACTGGATCTTGTTTGAGGAACAGCAGGGCAAGACCAAACAGCATGATTCATAATGGTTATTTATGTAGCATGTAGCTGAGACCCAGCGGGGTGCAAAATCATGGTATTTACTAAGTAGTTTTTATTTTTTCCCCCATCTTCCCGTCTTTTCGGATAAATATTACTTCTATAGATTCTGAAAATACATCTTGTCAGTGTTTTGATCATTCCCAAAAATAATGAGAGTGGGCGCTTGGCCGGCGAAGAATCGAGGTGCATTCCACAACAAGTTTAGCTGTCGCATTGCCAGTCAAAAATAAAAAGCTGTAAAAATGGTCCGAAACAACTATGTAACCTTCAAATAAACAGTTAAAAAACATGCACTTTTTCGCTCTGTTCGTCCTCTCTCTCTTTCCTCCCCTCCTCCCATTTTTCCCTCTGTTCGGAGATGCAGGGATCCAAGTGCGCGATGGTGCATTACTAAGGACACCTGCTCTGTGGATGTGGCCAGGCACATTGACTGTGGGCTTGTGTGAGCGGCGTGCACGTGCGCATTTATTCATTCATCAATTTTTAGGCTGAGTCTGGGACCAAACCTATCAAAATTGTTCGGAAGTGAATCTGTCCATTTCTGCCTCGAATTATGCATAATGGGCTTTTAATTTACTGCCCCGCTTCTCGCCCAAACGGTGCCCTTCTCAAGGTTTGGCAGTGCAACCAAGAAGGATTTCTATTATGTTACTTAAAAATGATGATACTTTAAACATATAAGTGTGTTTTTTTTATAATTGGGAAACTTCTGTACTTACGAGTTTAATGATTCAAATGTAAAACTGTAGCCACATGACCAAATGCAAAACCAGGAAACTTAAGTCCTAAGTTCAACAATGAGCTGCTTTATCTGCAAGACATTCAAATAACTGACAGTCCAGCTGGACAAAGACCTTTACAGTGCATGCGTCATGAAGTTATAAAGGTCTCATTATATTCAGACTCTGGCAATCATTTGAAATGCTCTGGTCGCATGTTGTTGCTCTATAAAGGAAAAGTTTGGATGCGGGTCTGGTCTAATACCTGCTGATGTATTCAGCAGCTTAAACGTAGTGCAAAAGTCCACTTACTTCATTTGTAAAGAAATCCTGCCTCTGTTTGACTTGCATTAACTTTTCAAAGACATCGTCAACAAAAAGCTGGGATTGAAAGCCCTGGAAGGCACATTGTGTTCAGTTACATTATATTTGTTATATTTTGCCCAGTAAGGGTAAAAAGGAAGCCACCAAAAGAGGCTAAATGGAATCTAAAAGCAATACTTTGCTGTTTTATTAGTGTCCTTTGAATACTGTGTCCGCCCCCCTCCCCTTGTGTTGTGTGCTCCCGCTGCACCCTGACCATCATACAAAAAAATTCTTATTCACTTAGTATGTAGGTCACATTACAGTGGTGTGGAGCTATTGGACATGGGCTTAGATAACTGTTTGTGGAGTATTAAATGCTTTCGCTGCCTCAGCAGCCTCTGCGCTGGTATTTCTCACACAGCTGTGCTACTGAAAGGAGGCAGCGGCGCTGTCACATACACAGCCATTCAAACCCTGATGCTTTGTGCTCAGTTAAAAAAGTCTTGTTTGCATAAAACATTCACTTTTCTTCTGGAAGTGCCTATGTGAAGTTGAAAACCTGATATGAAAGTGGTTTCAGCAGCAGCAGTAAATGAAGGTAGCTGTGGTGAATAGGAGCAAACCCATTGACCTGAGGTGCCAAGTCGAGCAGATGAATCTTTGCTTTTCTTTGCTCTTATCCCTGTTTGCTTTGGGTGACCTTGCTCTCCGGCCTGGTGCTCTGTGTTCACATAGCACTGTCCTAATGGTTTAGATAGAGCAGGAGTTTGCACCAAAACAGCCTGTTCAGCCTGGCCTCCTCACAGAGCTCTCACCTCCCATTAGACCCTCACACAGGGGGAGCAGCCCCGGGAAACTGCACCTGCTTTTATAGCAGCAGGATCCAGGGCTGGACTCAAGTGTTCACTTTAAAGTGAAAGGAGGCAGACGAGAGGGGCTCGTTGCTGCAGTGCATCTTTGCCCTCTGTTGTCTTTGCACAGAAAGAAGGATGCTGGAAGTGTGTGTGTGCGTTTGTGAGCTATCCTCCCTTCCCTCTGTCCTTTGTATGAAATGAGCCCAGATGGTGATTGATTTTTCAAGTGCTGACATCCCTGCTTGAGAAGCACCCCTCCTCTTTACACACACACACGCACACACATACACACACACACATACCCGGCTTTGTGCAGAACAAGTGAGGCACACTAACATTGCACTCCCATCATCGTCTTTGTGACTGCCAGAAAGCACCATTGATTGTCACGACGATGCATGCAAACAAACATCTCCTGACACAGACGAGGGTCATACCTGTATTCACTCGTGCAGCGCTGTAACCCAGGGAGATGAGGCCACGCACAGCCAAAACACCACTCAGACACTTTAAAATCAACACTGAATTATCTGAGAATAAAGCCAACCATTTGATGCTGGCAACTGCTCAATTGTAACACTAGTCATTTTCTCAATTTTCAATCTTTGTAAAGTGAACACATTTTGGATTACTTTTTGGACAAAGAGAACAATTTAGCAACTTGGGCTTGGAGATTAATTTGAAGATTAATATGAACATTTTGTCCTTTCTTCTGATATACTTATAATCCAAGTTATCATTCAAAAAGTGTCCATCATCTGAATCAATAATGAAATCAAACTTTTGAAACAATAGACATATCCAAACTCATTCTGTACTTTGTAGACACCAATTTATGGTGTTGCAATATGCAGTAATTCTATTGAGCGATGGAATTGTAATTTTGCTCACAATAATGTATGGACACTTTGAATTTTTATTTAGCAACATCACTATTTCAAGTCCACACGATCTACGTAAGTACAATTACATTTGCAACTCATGAAAATATAGTATTTTTTCATTAAATAAAAATTACACTTAAAGGTGTTTACGTGATTTCTACTGTCTTAAAAATGTGAAAAACAGAACTAGTTCATTTTAAATGGTTTGCAGTGGCCCAAAGTTAATCCTCACTTACCTCATGCATTCCAAACATCCTGATTATTCACCGCAATGAGTTTTTTTTTTCTTTTTTTCACAACTGTCAAAGACCGGTGCGGCATTTTGCCACGACGATAACGTTAACAACAATTAGCATGCTAACACACACTTTCTGATTACAATAAAACACTTTCTAATTAGATACAAACAGCACGCAGCGGACATGTTGACAATGTTGACCCCAAGAACTGCATATACGATATATCTGTACTGGGGCAAGGTAAATTTTGCTTTTAAACATATTCATAAAAAAACATTTCATCAACAGAATTCAATACGTAAGCCCACGTTTGGTAAGTATAAGGAACCATCTAGAGACATAGCAAATGACAGCCTCCATTACAAGTTTGAAGTTTTACCATGCCAAAAGTAGCAAAAGTAACTCAAAGCATAGAATCTATATCTTTATTATAAATCCCCATAGTGACATTGTCTGCAGCATTCGTGATAGCAGTAATGACACCGAGCTGTATACGCCGCTGCAGCCCCATTGAGCTAAAGTGGCTGCGCGGCTAAATGATGTCACTGGCTAACTAGGCGTTCTCAGGCCATTGCTTCTGTTTGCGTGACTAAATACATACAATTAAGGCCTCGGCACTTCTCAATCTCTGTGAACTCATTGTTATCCCCGGGTTCAAGTGCACTGATAATGGGGGCCGGAGGAAAACAGGCGTAGCAAGCCAGAGACACAGAGGGCTGGTGGGTAAAATAGACATCTCATTATTAGTGGCATTCGCTTTGGCCCCGGCAGCGCCACGGAAGGCTTGCTCACTCATCTGTTTCTATTGCTTCGTCCTCTCTCGCTACTGCCCTATACCCGTCCTTGCTTTTTCTTCATTTTTTGTGTTCTACCTTTTATGTAAGCCGCTGTACTTAACAGCAAAATCAACAATTAATCTTGCTCAACCAAAATATCGTACATTTCCAGCACAGGCCGATATTTAGGTTTGGCTCGACCTACTGTCTAAAGAATCCACGTATTACACAGCTCTCTTTAAGGTCTGTGGTAAAAATGGGCTGTATGTGACTTTGTAGTAAATTAAAATGACATAATTTGGCGAAAAGAATCAAAATTGGCCCTACATATCGGCCCCAAAATATCTGCAGAGTTTATCGGTCATCGGTTGCTCTGGAATCTAAACAATTGGTATCGGCATCGGCCATAAAAAAGTCCATATCATTCTACAATTTAACTTTTCTGGCGGAGTGTCTGCTTGTCTCAATGGACATGTTATTGTTTCGCCTTGAATGCTCCACAGTATGGCATTACACTTATCTATCTCCATGGAAGCAATCAGGTGATGCCCACCAGACCAAGTTACAGATCAGATCTGTGGAGAGGCGACCACTCTCACAGTAAGACTGCATATTTGTCAAGGTGTATTGGACACCTATGATTGAGATGTATAGTTTTAATGTGCTGTTAAAAGCAATAACATCTCCATGGAGACAAACAAGGGGAATCTACACCAGAAAAGTTACATAGTGCATCTTTAAATGAAGACCAAAATAATGACCATTCTGGCAGATATTTTTCAACTAAATATAAGAAACTTGTCCCATGAAAAACTTGCAGTTTTGAAGCAGAAATTTACATGAACGGTAGTAGCAGAATTAGAATGCCATACAGGATAAAATATAATAATCCAAAACACTCAAATCAAGATAAATATCCTGTCTGAAAGTCATTGTAACTAATGTTGATACTGTGAATGAATGCCATGTTTTGCTATGAGAGGACGCATTGTTTAGCCTCGGTACAGTGCCCCCCTTTGACCAGCTATGACGCACACCTATTACCATTGTAACCAGTGGCCCTGAATGAGCTGCTCTCTTGTCTTTCCAACCCCCCCTCCCTCCCTCCCTCCCTATTTCTCTCTTCAGCTTAATGCCACCTCGAAAAGCATCATTACACACTTAGGCTGCTGTGAAAATGCTAGGACAGTGGACCAAGTCAAACCAAGTGGGATTGTTTAAAATAGGGAGGTAGAACGGACATTTTTTCCCCCCGCCTCAGGTTCTTTCAGTGTAAATGATGTAATCTGTAACTAAAAATCAGACGGCATTGTTGAAGATGAGAGATGTCCCATATCTGCCAGTTATAAGTTCTCCATAAAAGCAAATGTAGTTTTATGATGCAAAGTCTGGCTTATTGGATCCCATTCACAGCTCAAGGTCAGATTTTATATGACCAGCTGCTTGTGCCCTAAAATGTATTATCCCTCCATGAGAAATGAAATGTGCATGCATTTTATTGGAATTCAGAATTGTACAGATAGCTTTGTTGGCTAAAGAAAAAAAAAATCGCAGACAATTCCAAAAAATATAAAATTATAACTTTTAGAAAAGATGCATTTTAGATATCTTGATCCAAAATCCAAATGGTTGCAAGTTTATTCACATTCCCCACCTTGACAAATGGGAAGTATATTTGTTTATAGTCAACGTAAAGCTGCACTGTGTAACATTTCAGCCAATAACTAGACTAAAATAAAAGGTTTTTCCATGTTTTGGGGATGTAACATTGACTTACATTCCTTTCTTAGAAGCTAGTCTTACCCTTAACTACAATTACTACTTGTTTAACCTCAACCATCAGCCTTAACATAAATTAACCCATATTAACTTTAAACCATTCTATTGATCTAATTAGGAGCTATGAGTTGAAAGATTTTGCTAACTAATGAGTAAGACACATTGATTCATTCATAATATATTTCTGAAACTTTCTGACATGACAAAAGTTAGAAAGACATGTAGCTGAATTTTAGTTTCTTGTTTTTTTGGAAGAAAAATGTGTTGCGCTATAACTCATTGATTTTGTAAAGTCTGTGTAAAAAATGAATGGGAAATTTACCTCCGAGACTTCAGTGGGCTACAGAGTGGTGCGACTGTTGACTTCTACACAGATTTCAGTCCCCACAAAGCGATAGATACCCACCCTCCCACACCCACATCGTCCCTCCCACCTCCTTTTTTACTCACTGTCACTAACGCACATTCCACCTTACACGTTTGTTAGGTTCTGTATTTCTTGGGTGCATTTCATTGACTTACATTACATTTTTGGAGACTGATTCTAATCTGAACCATAATCACTACTTGCCCAACCTTAATCTAAACCCCAAACTAACATTTTAACCCATATCTGAACTTTTAACCATGTTGTTGATCTAATAATAAAGGATTTACTTAAAAGTACTCAATGTTTTCCCATGTATTTGACATTGCATAAGCAGCTCTTGAGTTCAAAATATGTCCGCTACATGCTGTCTGAATCTAATTAGAAATCATTTTATTGTCTGATAATCAGGAAGTGCACATTAGCATGCTAATTGTTGTCACCTTTTCCGTGACGCAAAACTCCGCTCTGGTCTCTGAGAGTTGTGAAAAGCGCTTGGAAACTTGCAGTAAATAATTAGGATGCTCAGAATGCATAAGTGAGGAATAACTTTAGAGCACGGCAAACCATTTAAAATGAACTAATTCTATGATTCATGTTAGACAGTAAAAAACAGGTACAGCGCCTTTAATGGGGACCTGATTTTTGTCCCCATAAAAGAAAGCAGGTTCTCATGAGCGTGTGTACAGATTTTAGGACCCACAATGTGATAAATACCCGCCCACACAAACTCCCTCACCCCCCCTTCACACACACACGGAGCCGCAGCAGCAGATCGGGTGTAATCGTCTAAAGCGAGACTTCCCTGATGGCCCCGACACTTGACAGTGATGCCCTCAGAGTCTGGGAGAGCGAGGGTAACCGGAGAACGATTGCTTCTGTCTGTCTTGAGTAACCGGACCCCCTCGCCGTGCTGCCTGCCCAGATACGCACACATATACACACACTGTCACTGTACTGGGGCAGCAGACAGGGGATCACATTCTCACCAACACTTTACGGGCGCGTCCTGATTTACAGCAAGATAGCGTAGAGTTAAAAAGCGGCGGAAGTTAGAGAGTATATTGAGGATTGGAACAAAAAGGAGAAAAAAAAAGACCCAAGTTTTGCTGTTTTGACTTTTTGGAGCTTTTAACCATAGAGTTGATCCCTCATAAAAAAAAAAAAAAAAAACTACAAATGAAATAAAAATGACAAAAATAGTACCTGGAGTTGTTTTTAGTATTCACGCATGCAAGAGTGAAAATGCGCTGTTCCACCAGATGATGTCATGAGGTGGTGCCCTGCCTCTCCATGTGGTCCTTGGTGCTTTGAAAGTCCATATAAATTGACCAGATGGTGCTATCTTTCCCATTAATTGCATCCTGAAATGTGGTCTAATCATAGATATAAACCTGGTTTGTCGAGTCGTTAAAAACCCCGGTACATAACGTTTTAGCCAACAAATAGAATGTTAGTTGTTTTTATCGCACTGAAAAACTTAATGTTAATGTGAGCGGGTTTGCATCTCCACTCCACTCCAGTCACTCTTATTTGGCCTGGATGAGTGCTGTCTCCTGCTTGTTTCCATGGAAATGTTGCTCCTTTGGTTATAATATTCCACAGTGTGGCATAAATGTATCTCCATGGAGAACGTTCTGAAGTATGGTTTTAACTTTCTCGTTCCATGGAGTCATACAGGTGACGTGCCACCTCCAGAAAGCTAGTGTTGCTTTAAGTTGTATCAATGTTTTCTTAGCTATTTGCCCACCAACTGGAATTCTGGAATTTGGTTGTTGGTTCAATCCCTGTAACCAACATTGCGTAGTACTGTTGTAGCCTTGAGCAAGACACCACACCATACACCTCGCTTCTTGAACCGGATTACTGAGATTTCGTGTTTGCTGAAATGTGGAACGACTGCCACATTTCATCCATCTACCCCGAGACAGTTGCGTGTGATCTAATAACACGCAGTTAGTGACATACAGTATACTTACCGTGCACGTGCGCTTCTGTGTTATGACACTCCCAGAAAACTACTCTGAGAAGTACAGTTTCTTCAAAAAGTTACTACCCACCTCTGGTATGGTGACAGTAGAGAAGCTGGTGGTATAGTGGAAGGTATCCATAGTCTAGAGGTAAATGGATCTTATTTAGTGGCGCGTCAACACGTGTAAGGGGGCCTACGGCTCATTACTCCGCGCCCGATCCCCTCCGCCTGCGCTCTGATGGATGGTGAGGGGTGCTGGGGGGGAGGAGAAGAGGAGAGGGTGAGGAGGAGAGAGAGGGGTGGGTTGGACAATCGACCCAGCCCTTCTTAACGTCCCCTTCCATGCCCTTTAGCTGCTCGCTCACTTCTTTTCTCTCTCTCTGTTTGCGTTTAAAAGTAAATTTCATATTATAAAAGACCAAGCGGAGTTTACTCAGCTAATATATTCCGGCATTTTTTCCTCTATTTTAAGAATATTATTAACAGCGTATGAACAGAGGAACATTACCTATACTATCTTTATGAAAAGGCCACGAGAGAATCAGTCACGCTACATTTATTAAAGGCAGTTCTTTACCTTATTTGAACCATGCATTCAGATTTAAGTTATCTTGTGAGTTCAATGCAGTTTAACTTATTTTTAATTTGAGGAAGTTCAACAGTACTTCACCTTTAATGGGATAATAGAGCTGATAAACTAGGCAGCACCTGAAGGACTAAAGAAAAGGGTGATGGAGGAGGGGCGGGGTCTGTAAGTATAAGGAACAGTGTGATTGGTCTAACTGGTATCCGCATTTCAAACTCCACCCCTGCAGCCAGGTTTGTAATCAGAAGCACCTGTTTTTAATTAAGGCAGTCTTACGTAATGTCACAAAGTACTTAAAATTGCAGTGGCCACTGGAAGCAGCACACACTCAGTTTTCAACAGAGGCACAGAGAGGGCTGAAAATTTACCCAGCTTGCCCCAAAATGACTAGGAACAGGGGTACCGAGCTGGAGGACTATAGGCTGATGGAGGAAGCCCAACAAGATCACAGTAAAAATTTGCTAAAGTTCTCACAAAAAGGTGGCTTATTATGAATCACACCTTGGACCTTCTTGATGTGAGGCAAGAGTGCTAACCGCTTCACCACTACAGGTTTCTCCAGTCTGTTCTCTTGTATTTAACTCAACCTCTGCTTCCTTTAGGTTTTCAAACATTTACGCCAACACAATGCAAAACTAAGCAGCTGTCAACCTATTTCCGCTCGTACAAAGGCATTCCAAAAAAGTTGCGATCAAAGTGGGACGGCGACAATCCCTGCATCCATCTTGTATTATGAGCCAAATTGTGATTTTATTTTTTTTTTTACATTTTTGGCAAGCAGTTCAAACAAGGAAACCAATTCATATCGTCACTGCCTTCTTCGCTTCGTTGGTGGTACCTCCCAACTGTTGCGTCTAAACCTCCATGAACTTTTAAACCCCTACATTAGCTCCCTGACAGTTAATTGTTACCAGCAAGCCAACCTGCGCTGTAAACGTCTCAAGATACCACAAGTACACACACACACATAGCACTTACGTAGGGCCCTTAAAAGCACTGAGTCAAGCTTTCTCCGAGCGCATTCCTCTTGTACAGGAGGCAGGGCCCTAGAAGTGGGGCGCTTAATTGGCTTCAGATTGCTCTTTAACCTCAGGGTTGCACCACACTAGCACGTGCGCGATATGAGCGTGCACGTTTAAGGCGCACACACACGCACACAGAGCGATGCTTTGCTAGCGCAGCCTGTTAAAGTCTTAAAGGAATGGAGTGGTGGTTTTACAACTCACTAGGGAGGTCAGAAGGTCAACAGATTTGTAACAGACGATCTCTAAGGAAGTGTCAGTCAAGGCCAGAGATGCTGGTGGCTACGGCTACACACACACACTCACCCTGGCTTATCTGGTGTGGAGTGCGAACAAATAACCCAAAGGCGATTGTGGTTATGTGCTAGGCTAAAAACCGGGAGACCAGAAGAATTTATGTACCGGATTATGGATGCTAATAAGTGCTTGTCAAAAACTCAGATATAAAGGCGTATGGAAAACGAAATTGTCTCATCTTCCCATGACAAAAAACAAACAAACAAAAGAATGCCAACATGCTAGGATATGCTAGTCAGTTTGCAACAATTATTCCAATAGGCCTCATGATAAAAAAAGAAAAAAAACAGTCATTTGTATTCAATTAAAATTTAATCTCACTTTAACTTATTAACTAAATACATAAATAGGCCAGTGAAGTGTACAACCTTAATTAAGCTAACTATGCTAAAGGCTATATTACCCAGTTTAGCGCTGTTAGTTTAATTACTGTTGTTTTATAAGACTTGAGTGCAAAATAAATTGTAATTCTGTCAACTGGATAAAAGGTTTCAAAAGTGAATACTTTTTGTCCACTCCAAGTAACTTCTTCATTTCTGACAGAGTTCTTGTGAAGAAGCTATTTGGCTGAAAGGTGAAATGTAATCACTCTTAAACCCTTTGTCCACTTAATTTAAAATGAAGTAAGCATTGATTGAATTGATTTCTCTTCTACTATTTATGCCCTCTTTC
>KN478454.1:26499-38174 GCA_000787095.1 Periophthalmodon schlosseri
CTTCTTCCTTCCTCTCTCCATCCCTTCTTTTTCTCCCCCTCTTTCTTCCTCACACACACACACTTCCCTGTATCTCCCAGGCGGGCGGCGGGCTGTCAGATAAGCAAAGCTGCACTCTGATTACTGTGGCCGCGCACGAGGTCCGCATGTGGTTTTCATGACGACACACCGTACACTTAGCGCCCGGGCTAACGCTATATCGATCGCCCCCCCGTCACCTCCGCCCCCCGCCCATCCATCCTCCAACTCGGATTTCCGCGCAGTTGTGAAAACCACCTACACGTGTTCGGAAATGTTCGGAGAGTCATTTCAAATCAAGTATTTTTGTGCGTCATTGTCCAAAAGTCACCAAAACGTTTCGTAAAGTCTTCGCAGTTTGGGGATAGCTTGATAAAAGGAAGGCTTGTGGAACTGTTTTGCATTTCAGAAATCGTCCAATCATCGATATTTGCATAGAAAATAAAAGTTACAGCTCATTTAATAGAGAAATGAGTCGATAAACATGCAGTGTTGTCCTTTGATGCTAAAATTATCCTGATAGGAGTTGAAATGTTGTAATCTGCCTTATTTTCTAATTAGCCCTTAATTTTAATTAGCAATAATATTATTTTAGCAACTGAATCAGAATTAGAATTTTATGTAGAGCTTGTCTTCATCGTTGCATTTGCTTTTCAATTTCTGGGGTCATCAAGTAGGCTAGAATTGTTTGTTACTAGCACAATATACTTTTTTTTTTTTTTTTTTTTTTTTTTTTACATCAGATGCCCTACCTGAGGCTAATCTAACATTAACACATTCATATTTGAAACAAGTTTTGGTTAATATATTTTTCACCAGCATGGGTTCCAATGTGCACCTACGACCTTTCTGGCTACCACTTATATTTACTGCAGGACTATCCAGAAAGATGTCTTGCCCAAAAGCACAAAATCAGTATGAACTTGGGAGATTGTGGTTTGAACCAGTAAACTTCCCTTCGTTCGACAACAGTTCCACATACTGCGCCACCGTTGCCTTATTTGTGATGCTATAAATTAATTAAAGGAGCTGTACCTCTTTTTATTTTTTTATATAATGAAGTAAAAATATTCTCGCCCCAGTACAGATACATTGTAAAACCAACTCTTAGGGTCGAAATGCGATGGCTGTGTTCTGTCTGCATCTAATTACCATTGTTTTTATTGTCCGCAAACCACGAAGGAAGGCTGGTGCACTGTTAGCATGCTAGTTGTTAGTTAGCTGATGCGAAAAGCGCTTATAAACTCATCGCGGCGGATAGTTAGGATGCTAGGATTGAGTTAGAAACGTCAGAAATAACTTTGGACGACTGCAAACAGTTTAAAATAGAATTGTTCTGTTTTTTGTGTTTTGAAGATGGTAAAAATCAAGTACAGCGCTTTTAAAGTGTAGTTAGCTCCTCCCTTCAGATAGATGTAAGACCGTGTCCACCAGCAACTTGGATGAGTAACGAAACGTCCTTTTGTCCAGTTGACAGATTCGAATTTTCCTTTTACTAAGTGCCTTTAAACTTAAGTGACAGAAAAGTTCATCTTACTTCTAACCCCTTGTGGCTGTTATATGCCACTAGTAGAGTAAATAAATGTTCCCACTTTTGAAATTTCAGGTACAGCGTATGTGTGAGCAGCCCCAAAAGGCTAACGGGAGAAGAGGCAAGTTTGAGTGCCTGTTCCCTCCATCATAGATCAGCTTGACAGTAATGCTACGAGGCAGACACAACTGTCTCGGAGACGGAGAAGGGAAACAGGTTGGATGTAACCTGTCAGGCCGACTATATCCATCTCATCCTCCCCTCCTCTGTGACGCTCCGTGAGGCTCCGCTTGCTACCGGTTACCCAGACAAACACTGGTCTCTGTGGGGAGGGGGCGTGGTGGAGAAGTGTCACAGTTTTTTATTTGTGGTTTTCAGTTTCTAGACTGTGATGATGTCATGATCCCAGATGGAGGCAAGAGACAGATTTCCCTATTGATTACGTTGCGCTTTACCGGGTGGCAGCAGCTTAATTGGTAGAGCGTGCGTCCACTGATCCGAAGGTTGGCGGTTCAAATCCAACTTCTGACGTAAACATCATTGGTCGAGCGGTCAGATCCAAAACCCCACTCTGGAAGTTATGAAACATGCTGATTGAATAATTGGGACGCTAGGAATGTGATAGTAAAGTGAGGAATAGCTGCTAAACTAGTTTGGTCACTAGTTTTTCATAACAAATCTAGCCTTGTTCTGGTATGTTAGGTTAGCAGTTTCAAATTTCACTGTGCGTCAGTAGCTCAGCTGGTAGAGTGCGATCCGAAGGTTAACAGTTCGAATCCTGCTCTCGGCATAAACATCTTTGGTCGAGCTGTCAGATCCGCTGACCCACAGGTTGGCGGTGCGATTCTAGATCCCACAGATGAATGCTGTCGTTGTGTCCTTGGGCGAGACACTTAACCCACCTCAACCCCCAAGGTAGAAAAGCGTTATATAAGTATCTAAAAAGGTAAATTCACAAACGTTTAACGTGATGATTTCTATTAATGACTAGACCAATTAACTTCTTGTATTATAACAAAAAACTCATTTTAACAATCGTTTTAGCTGCCACCCATCTGTATTAAATATTACTGGCCTAGAATGTTGTGGTTGTCACTTGAAAACCAGCATTTTTTGTTTTTTTCAACTTTTTGTTAGATAAAAGACAACATTTGAATTACATAAAAAAAAAAAAAAAAAGGTTTATGTACCTCCAATGGCACGGACAGCGGTGTGGCATTTTGGGTGCGCAATAAACAGGACTTCGACATCTTAAAGAGCATAGCTAACCTGGCAACCTTAGCCGCTAAAGTGACTGGTGTTGCAAAGTGCTGATTATAAAATGGACTGCTTTTAGTGACCAGGATAAGTTTTGTTATTGGAATCACTTACAGCATGGGGCAGAGTTTAAGTGCATATGACAGGAACCCATTTCATAAAAATATAGTTAACGTGATTATATTTAGGATTCGCTCAAGATCTTGTGTAGTTTTCCCTAGCGTGGGGAATTTTGTGAAGTTTATCATTTTTACATCCTGTTTGTCTCTGCGTTTGAATCCAATTTTGTTTACTGATGACATAGATAGCGGGTTTCCATTTGAGAGCTCAAAGTGATTTTCACTTGTCTTCACAGACTCTTAGTTAACTGATGTAAAGCTATGACACATATTTACCCACCAAACAAAACCATAGTTATTTGAAAAACATTAAAACTTCAACGTGCCGTCCCACTTCCACTGATATCATGGTTTATTCATACCTCAAGTAAAAAGTCCCACACTCTGCATTGTGGGCAGTTAAATCAGAACAAGAGTAACTGTAACATTAAACATGAGATTATTCGTGCTTATCAGTTAAAAAGCTTGGAGACTTGCATGCAACTTTGACTTGTAAGCATCACTGCAAGATAATATCTCTTATCATTTAGGTGTTGTGCTCTGTTTGCATGCGTGTGGTTCACTCATTTGACCTATACTTTTGCTAGACCGACTGACTCATTTCAAATATAGGTTTGGTGGGGCATTTGACATCTCCCATGCATCTTTCATACATTCAACTGTTAGTAGCAAATTAGATATTGAGTGTGCATCTCTTAGTCAGAGCACAAAATAATAATGCAAACTAAATAAATACATAAATACATACATATATACATACATACATATACATACAAAGAAAATATAAAGTGACGAAGGGCTGTTTTGACAATATGTTTGTTTAAATTGGCCCCACAAAAATCATCTTTTCTGGCGCTCCCCGTTTTTCAAAATAATGCATTGGGTTTATATAGCGCCTTCCAAGACACCCAAAGCACTTTAGACTGGAATGGAATGAAAGTGAGGCTGCCAATCAGTGCCATCGCCCCCTCCGACCACCACCAACACTCACGCACCACATTCACACTAAGCAAGTTGGGTGAACTGTCTCGGCTACGGAAGCAACGACAGGTTTGAGCCGGAATCGATCCTCTGACTTTCGGGTTGCACCTCCACAGAGCCACTGTCACTGTTCTCGGCTTAAAGGCACATTTTACCAGTAGGGAGTAAGTTCTTGCAGTCATTTTTGTATGCCTATTGTAGTTATGGTGGTTAAAGCATGGACCCCCAAACCAGATCGGCCGTTCTCGAAATTTTTGCTTCCCTCGTTACACAAGAAAACATAGGTTATGGACTAACAAGCATGCAGTATTGTAACACATATGTCCACAAGTCTAGAAGAGGAGCAGTGGAATCTAACCAAACATCCTCACTACAACAGTAAAAGATTGAGTGAGCCGTGCTGTATGTGACATTTCAAATTGGCCTACTATAGTAAATGGTAGCAAGCCAAGACGTTTTTTTTTTCTCGTATAAAAAACGAAAAACACAATCTGTGCCTGTGGTCGGCCGATGCATTGCTAATGACAGAAAACCAGAGTGGCGGTTACAAGGCCAGCACTCCCAAATATGTTCACTATCGAATCTCCCATACATACACCACTTGGTCTTACATCTCAAGAAAAAAAAAAAAAAGCTAAGTGCGTTTCATTTCTAAGTACTCATTTTCGCATATGCCAAAAGCTACATTTATAATCTCTGAACTGGGCTTGGTTGCTTGTTTTCCAGCCCTATACACATTTGGCTGTATTCTCACTAGGCTCTGGCCATTAAAACACTGCAGCAGCTGGAGACCAATGTGTGGGAAAAAAAAAAAAAAAAAAAAAATCTCAGTGGGCAAACATGACATCCACTATGGAGGCTGAAAATTGATAAAAAATGAGGACACATAAAAATAGTTCTTTTGAAACTACCATATCGCCAAAATAGCCCAGATAACCAACAAAGCGGTACTTTTTAACACACAATAAGGACATTCAGTGGAGACAAAGGAGGATTAGAACTAAGAACTATATGGACAAATTACAAACAAGTGTGAAGTAGGTGGTTAAGTAAAATGGTTGCTGGTTCTATTCTTATTACTTCCTCTGCAGTGGGATATAGTCCCATATATCTGCGGTATATATTTGTGTTGGACAATATATAAGACGGTTGGTGCAGGTAAAAAAAACGTAAAAAACACTTTGTCAAATCGGGTCTGACTGCAATCACATTATGCTAGTTAAAAACGAGTAAACTTTGTGTTCATAATTTAGGTTTATAAGAACAAAATGCACAAAAAACCCCCAAAAATTATTAAATACATAAATAAATATGTCTCTTAACACACAATTGGATATTCAGTGAGGATGGGTGAAATGTTTTGCTCAGGGACACAGCAACGATATGCACTTTCGTCAAACTCTGACCCGGATTGTTCTTGGTGGTGGAGCGCTTAACACACTGCGCCGCTGCAATAAACAAGCAACTTAAACGGTAATAAAGGTTTTTATTTTTTACATTATTTCGAAATATGCTCCGAATTTTAACGCAAATACTCATTTTATCCACCCAGATACCTTTAATCACCGGCTAATCGCTAAAACGCCCTCCTCGCGGACAACATCCGACTGCAGGGAAACTTAGCTTACTTATTTTTTTGATAAAAGCCCCTATCACCTCACCCCCACCGCTCCTCTGCCATGCCTCCCCCATAAACAATGAAAAGTTAATGAAGAGGTAACTTAATGATGTAATGAATATGGCATCGGCCAAGGTCAAAGCTGGCTACAGTCTGGGCCGGGCTGGGCAAAGGCAGGGCTGCACTGTAGTACGCTCTTTATTTGCCTCATGTTGTATTCACTGCCACACACTACGCATACACCACTGATTTCACTGGGATAGAACCATTCCAGACAAAGTAGGCATTATCGGAACACCGCTAACATGGTTGGTAGTAAAAGTATAGATAGTTTTATGGCTGAAATCAAATTTGCAATTCAAATTTTCAATTAGCAGATTGCAAAGACCGGAAGGAGCATGGTTAATGCGTCTTTTTTTAGTAATAGGAAGCAATTTTGGCAATGAAATCAGGAAAAAGTCAAGTAAGAATCTCAATTTCACAGGTCTAAAATAGCATATGCGTGTAATTATAAAGCACTTTTTATCATTTGCAAACCAGGAAGTGCACAGTAGCTTGCTAGTTGTTACCATTACCGTGACTGGACCCCCACTCAGGCCTTCGGAAGTAACTTAATAACTTTAGTAACTTTAGTCCACTGCAAACTGCAAAATTAGTTTGGTCACTAGTTTTTCATGTTTTTAAGACATAATAAATCTGATTAGAATGGATTATATTTTCCAAAATTGCTAACCCTGCTCTGGTATGTTTGTAGTAGCAGTTTCAAATTTTCATCCTCTGATCCAAAGGCTGGCGGTTCGAATCCCACTCTCGACATTGACATCATTGGTTGAGCGGTCAGATCCGCTGACCCACAGGTTGACGGTGCGATTCCAGCTCCCACAGATGAATGCTGCTGTTGTGCAAGACACTTAACCCTCCTTGCCCCTGTGTCTTTGTACACTGATGTGAATGGGTGAGCGGTTCCTTGATGTAAAGTGCTTTGATTGGCCTTGAAGGTGGAAAAAATGGGAAAAACTGTTCCCAGATATGTTTACAAAGGGAAACGCAAACTTAGTCTTGAGTTATTAGCAAATGAATCACAATTACAATATTTATTACACAAAAAACACAATAAATTTGATATTTTCCTCTCCACAATCCACTTTCTCTTTTAGATTTTACCCGTCCTTGCGCACCAGTCAGACACATACATGCATTTGCCAGTCCACAGACCTGTTCTGATGTCGAGGTCAGTGATTAAAAATGGAAAGCGTTTGATTGACAGGTGGGAGGGAGGGAGAGAAAGGGGCGATCGATGGAGCGGCACTGAGGAGCGGTTACTTCTACTTGTTGACCTGCCTTGTTTGGTGTGCTCGAAATAAATGATATGTTTGTGCGTGTCAGGCCTTTGAATAGCCACTGAGGCAAATAGACTGGAGAAGATGAAAAGCCCAAAAAAAAACCAACAAAAAAACCCCCTAACCTTAAGTAGTGGTTTTCAAACTGTGGGTGATGTTAGATTTAGCAACGCGATGTATAATCTGAGGTGTGTAGAATGTCTTTTAACGCAAGAAGTTAGATGATGGATGAATAGAACATAACATAACAACTATAAAAAAAAATGTATAAATACTCTTATTTATGTCATCATTGATTCTATATAAAATGCACCATATGGATAGAACACCCCTTAATTACCATTGTCCAAAAGTAGCTGGTACATTGTTAAGTATTAAATATTAATCATGATAAGCCCTACCTAATAGCTTTTCATTTGGGATATGAGTTTTGAAACCAAAAATTAAAAAGGCTTTCGATAAAAATTACAACTATATTAAAACTCTTAGAGAATCACAGTCGTAAAGTATATAGCCTTTCTAACCGACAAACTTTTTTTCCACTTTTATTTTTTACGAAACGAGGTCTTATATCGTTACTACTGGCCCTTAGATACTTGACGTTTCTCCGCTATAGTGTTTCTTATGTGTGCAGTCGACCTCACTTATCCAATTCATTTCGTCAAGTAGCATAGTCTAAAGAAGAACGTGCATTTGGGGGACAGTAAGTGCGAGGAAAGATGATCGTACAGACCGGAGAGGCTAAGTGTTCTTTAGCGTAGCCTAGCCAACATCCAGGTGCTCTTAGCCGTTCGATCTGTTTGGTCTCCGGCACCCTTAAGAAGTGTCTACACCTCGCTCTATCCCCTTATAACCTCCCCCACCACAACATACAGCATGGGAGGGCCGGAGAGGAGTGCCGTTAAAAGCAAAGGCTGCGTTAAGAACTAAGAATAAACTGACAAAAATAAATGTTTATGACCGCCTCTGATAACTTTTATAAGGTTGAGGGTGTAACATAATGCCGCTATTAGCCATCCGCGCGCTAACACTCCTCGATTAGCTTCTCCCCCGCCCTAGGTGTGGTGCAAAATTGCATTTCTTTTCCTTCTCCCGTTGAGGTTAAACACCGCAAATGAGATTAGCGCTGCATCCGTAGACGCGCTACACCTTTAAAGTGCATATGACTGTTTTTCATGTTTTCTTTAATTATAACTTTGTTTGGTGGGGTAGTACATGTGGTAAATAGTTATCTTAGTTTTATATCGGTGGGAGTTTGTGGAGAAAAAAAAAAAGTTGAGATGAGAAGTACAAAAGTGGTGGAAGTGGTCCGGACAGTTTAAACCTCCATTCAACAAAATAAAGGCGTTGTCATTTATTTGTATTAGTCTAATCATAAATAGTAAGTAATTTTTCATAAGTACTAAGTAAAGTTTTTAAAGTTCTGGCCCTTGTTAACGTTATGTTTGTTTGGTTATGGAATTACGTTTATGTAAGTCATATCTGGTCCCCATGTCCAACCAGGAAGTACAATTATAAACACCGAAAGTTGAAAAAAAGCAAAAAATAGGTAAAATTTGTAGTAAAATCTCAAATATAATTGCGTTAATTCTGTTTTAGTGAAATGAGTTGTCTAAACTGTTATATGCACGTTAAGGGGTGTTGTTCAGTTTTGCTAGTCCTCCACCTGGTTGAAAGATTTGAGATCTACAGAAATACATACAGAACAGACTTGATTCCACTTAGCTTTTTCACACGCGCACAAATAGCTAACTTTGCATTTTGGGTAATGTTTTAATCACACCACCCATCTCGCTATCCAAGAAAAGCCTTCTCCTTAAGGTGTTGGCTGTGTTTTGCCTATCAGAGAGTGCACATAACTTTATCATTAATCAAGTATTCCGGCAGATTCCACGTTCCGACTTGGATCCATGGGGGGAATTGGAATGTTTTTGCATATGTTTTCTTCATGATGATACTGCAGCATCACTAAACATTTAATCCCATAAATATTGTGGCTGGAAAACTCCATTCACAAGAGATAGATTGCACTAAGATACCAGGTGTACAAATATTGATAATGATTTTAAATTTTTGGTTTTTTCACGTACTTTTTGTTGTGGATATTGGAACATAAATAGATGCATTTTAGATGGTGCTCTAACCTAATTATGTGAAAATTAAAGGTGAACTATGTAACATTTCCGCTGGAGAGTCTGTCACCTGCTTGTCTCCATGGAGATGTTATTGCTTTACCTGAAATATTCCACAGTATGACGTTAAACTTGCATTCTTACTGTGAGCGGGCTTGCTTCTCCACAGATCTGACCTGTAGCTTGGCCTGGTGGCATCAAGTGCTTGTTTCCATGGAGGTAATGTCATACTGTGAAACACTCCAGGCAAGGTAAAAATATCCATGGAGACAAGCAGATGGTGGAACTTCACTAGAAAAGTTACGTAGTGCGCCTTTAAATGAAGAAATTTGTAATACCTAAACCTAAGTATATGCAAAACTTATAATCAATTAATTATAATTGTGGGACTTTTGCTACCAACTATTGAAAACTCTCTGATTCAGCCTATTTAGTTCAGATTTTAATCAATCACTTAAATGGTTTATTCATCTTTTCGTTCTGTCCATCACTTGTCAAATCTGTGAATTAGCCTTATGTTCTTGATGAATCATCTTTTTGTTACTCATTAGCGGCCTGTCTCAAGAGATCGGGGTCGGTCAGGCTTCAACCTTTGACCCCCAGAGGTCAGACTTTGGCCCTGAAGTTGAGAGGGCCTCTGTTCTGTTCTTAAACACCTTTTGTTAGCTAGTCCCCTTTAAACAAGTTAAGCCTATAAAGAGTTAATGGGCGCACACAATTCGTAAGAATACATTTCCCCGCATCAATCAAACTAATGGATATAGATTTGAAAGTGCATAAATAATCTTGACCAATGACTTCTTACCCCTACTTAGCCTCGTATGTGCTTTTGTGGACAATTATATCCATTTGTTTTGGTTTGGCCAGTCCTCACAAAGTGCTAAATGCAGGATATACTTAAGTTAGCTTCCCCTAAGATCCATTTGAACTACTGTGGTCAATGGGTTGTTAGCTAATGTGTCTTGTAGCAAAGAAATATATGGTGTTACACAGAAGGATGACCTGTTATTAGATGATAAGGAAGTGACTGAAAATGGGATTTATAGAGATCAAAGAGTTAAAATAGTGTTTTGAGACACAATTTGATGAATAATGTCCATGTTTCTTTTTAAATTTAAAGTTGCGCCATGTAACTTTTCCGGAGGAAGATACGCCACTTTCTTATCTCCATGGCGATACTGTGGTTTTGCCTGGAATGAGCCATGGTAGAACATTAATAAGCTGACACCACCATTGAGTAGATGCGAGATTGATACGTTTAATGCCATACTGTGGAACATTCCAGGCAGAGCAAAAACATCTACATGGACAAGCAGGTGGTGGACCTTCTCCAGATAAAGGTTACATAGTGCGCCTTTAATTGAACCTACTGTATTGTTAGAACTAAATCCAAAAAGCCATAAAAAGAATTTAGTTAAATATACCATAGCAGCAAGTCATAGAAAATGAACAAGAGGTCAAGCGAAAGTCATATTTTAAAAACAAGTGCTGAAAAAGTTTAATGTAATTTATAAATACTATAAAATTTTGTCTTTCATAACCAACAAACTTATTATAATTTTGTATAGACCCAGTCCAAACCAACTTCCCACTCGCCATTGCTCAACATCTTGGCTATCAGATCTCACGGGGTCAACCACCTCCAAGAACACGTCCACTTAGCAGTGTGTTACAGCGCGAAAGTAGCTGCTAATGTGCTAACAGCTCATGTCAACCAACTCCTCACATCCTCGCCTTTATATGGACTTATCCCTTTGTGTCCAACCAGCTCAGATTTAGTGTTGCACGAATAAACAAGTATCATGTGTTGTGAACGCTGCTCACCACATGTCCGCTGATGGGAAGATGGTATCGGCCATTTTGAGCTAAATTGTAACTGTGAGAAGTGCCTGTGTGCTGCGGGGCGTTTGACAAAGTATAAACACTCATTCGCTCCATTAGATTCCATTCAAAAATAACAAATACTAAAGAGTGGAGTCTGGCAGTGTTAAACAAGGATTCTCAGACTAGACATAGGTGAACTCAGCGTATTAAAGAGCGTAGCGTGTAGATTGAACGTTTGATTATTTTTACACCAGGGGAGTTACTTTTTGAATATATACTTGTTTAAATGATGTTGTTGATTTTGACTTTGACTAGTACATCTATAACTGACTATCACTTAGCTCAAGATGCAGAACTTTTAGAATTTTTTTGTTGAAATTTTTGTTGATTTTTTATTTTTTTTTAATTGCTCATACAGCTTTTTCCATTTAATTATTTTCTGTTCATCCAAAGCAAATAATTTAGATTTAAAAATGAACTGTGTGAAGTGCATACCCCATTTAACATAAAATATTTAAATGGGTTAAAATGTCTTTTTTTAATAGGGTCAGAGTGTATTGTAAATAGCCACCCTTTCCTTTTTTTTTTTTTTCTCAGTCTAACTACGCCGATGACTAAACATAAATCAAACCGTGACTCACCTGCTCATCTCCATGGAAACCTTATTACTTCGCCCGTAATATTCCACAGTGTGGCATTAAACCGCATTACAAGCCTTACCCTCCCCTTTTCCCAGACAGTTCCTCACGACTCCCTCTCCGCTGTTGTATATGTACTCTACACTTTTATGCGAGGTTACCACACTAGATCCATTTTAAAACGACTTGTGCTGTAATCAAAAACAATAACCACTCT
>KN478456.1:0-44432 GCA_000787095.1 Periophthalmodon schlosseri
CTCCAGACCCTTTCACATCTGTCGCATATGTTTAGATTGAACCTGAATCGATGAAGAGCACAGGACGCCAGTGGCGCACTTGCCAATCCTGGTGGTCTATGGCAAATGCCAATCGAGCTCTACGGTGCTGGGCAGTGAGCACAGGGGCCACTACAGGACGTCGGGCCCTCAGGCCACCCTCGTGGAGTCTGTTTCTGATTGTTTGGTCAGAAACATTCACACCAGTGGCCCGCTGGAGGTCATTCTGTAGGGCTCTGGCAGTGCTCATCCTGTTCCTCCAAAGGAGCAGATACCGATCCTGCCGAGGGTTTGAGGACCTTCTACAACCCTGCCCAGCTCTCCTGGAGTAACTACCTGTCTCTTGGAATCTAGTCCATGCTCTTGAGATTGTGCTGGGAGACACAGCAAACCTTCTTGCAACGGCACGTATTGATGTGCCATCCTGGAGGAGTTGGACCACTTGTGCAACCTCTGCAGCGTCCAGGTACCGCACCATGCTATCAGTAATGTTGATCCAAGCCAAAGGAAAAAGTCAGTCAGTAAAAAAATCTGCCGGAAGAGATGAGGAGGGAAAAATACCAGTGGCATCAACCTGGAAAACCATTCCTGTTTTGGGGGCTGTTTTACTGTTGCCCCTCTAGTGCACCTTGTTGTTTATTCATTAACAACAAAGCAGCAACAACAACCCCCTATGCTTCTTAACTGACCATATCAATATCCCAGAAGTTTGATTGATAGGTTGCTATACTCTATACTCTCTACTAGATTAAAGTGTATGTAGTTACCATTTTTAAATACTAAAAGACATCTTCACTTATCTATGATTTAAATACAAAGAAGGTTACATTTGTGTCATCTCCCTAGTACGTGGAACATTTAACAGCTACTGGTCAGACCTGAGACTATGGCCTGGCGCATGCCTGTGGAGAATGTCGGACAGGGAACTTGGGGCCTGGCCATGGACAGCTCTGTATGCTGAGCATTTTGAAATGTAACCTGCACTAAACAGGCAACCAATGAAGTTTGGTTGGTTTGAGTGAATATATTTTCTCACTCATCCAATTAGCTTGAATGACTGGCAAATTTTTCAAAACTTTGTGACATAATTCAACCTTTTTGTGCAATGGAGCCAATCTGGACAACTGAGGACTTGCACGGATGCTTCACTTTAGGCTTCGTATTTATGCTGAGCCTGTATTTGCAGTGATGGGGAATTTACACAATATTTATAATCTGTTAGAGTTGCTTTTGGAACATGTGATACTCACAGTAAAAAAAATGTACAAAATCTTGCCAATAACACCATTCATGAGGTTTTGAATGGCATACTTTTGGCTGTCAAACTTCCTTATTACAAAGATAAAAATGTACATATTTAGGAGGCAATGCACTAAGAGGTATGGTAATTTATTTTTCAAATATTGATGGTATTGTGGGAGATGCTAATCATGACCTTTAAGAAAACCCCTGAGGGATATCTGATATGGATAAAGACTGAGAGACTGGGGACACACCACAGTCAAAGAAGAGTGATTATGGCCATTTTTGTCTCCAAACTGAGATGATGATGCTCAAAATAACACCTCTTGTTGCTGTATTATTATGAGCTAGGACCACTTATTTATCTTTTTTGATCAAATTTACCAACAGGTGCCATGATGTGCTTTGGGAACAAGTTGGTTCAATCTCAGTTCTGACCCGTAGTGACTGTTGTGTTCTTAGGCAAAGACACATCACCAACCTTGTCTATGAATATGGTGTAATCAAATGTACTTTATTTTTTGTCTTTCTTTTTACAATATTCAGTAAGTGGGAACACACCACAGTAATAAATGTAGTTAATATGCTAATATTCTCCTTTGTGGATCTGTAGCCAAACACTAGAGACGTCACTCTATCTCATCACTATCATTTGACTATTAAAGGTCCTATATTACACAAAATGGATTCTTGTGAGCTTTAAGCCATGTTATAATGCTACCTGATGATGTTACCTCATCAAAATCATACTTGGATTTGTGTTTTGTTTCATTCACACATGTTTGAGTAACCCTTTATTATTAGTCTGGCTGCATCTCTAAAGCTCAAAATGCTCCATGCTCAATGCTCCACCTTGTGATGTCATGAGGTGGTAGTTTTCAGTTAACAGCTACCTTTTACCTTCAGTAGAGATTGGCAATTCCAGAGCTAAAAACACCCAAATTATTCTAGTGAAGGTGTATAAAGTTTAAAAACACAGTGGAGCACTTCCTGTATTACCACATGACATCACAAGGTGATGTATTTTCTGTTTGAGAGAAGAACTCAGCTTAAATATATAGGGTTTGTGCGTTGAACATGTGTGAATGAAACAAAACAAAATTAGGTATGTTTTTGATTAGGAAACAACATTATAATAGACAGACAAATAGCGTAATATAGCCCCTTTAATTAGGAATACAAATACAACATATTTACTTATATCTAATCATTGTTGCTATTTAATACATAAGCACACTATATATATCTCCTAACTTGTGACAAACCTGCAGTGTTGTCCCCGTGAGAGAGATCCACATATAAAACAGGCAATAATGAGTCTGCAGCTGCGCGCTCACAGGAGGTGCTCTGTTTCATGTTCATAACTTCATCATAGTCCCCATAAGGACGCTAATGTCACGCCTGATCGTTTATAATGAAGTGTCCCTGGAACAGAAGGGAATCCTCACAAGTGTGTTTTATTCGCAACATGTTTCCACCATCAGCCCACAGAGACTTTGTACATACAGAAACAATACAATAGGATAGATTGGAAATATAAACTTAAATCCTGTCTCATTACCATACATATATAGGCCAAATCCCCACTCGTCTGGCCAGCAAGTCTCCTGCATTCTTTATTTCAAGTTGTATTTACCTTCTTTTATTCAGCTAAGGACCTTCAAGCACTTATGAGAAGTTTCTAAAAAGATTCTTTTTTTTTTTTGTTTGTTTTTGTGTTTTTATCTGATGAAAAATATAAAACATTTTCAAGTGGCTATATATAAGCTATGTAAACTATTGTGTAAAGTTATGCTGTGTTCCAGTTGTCCTTGGAGGGTAAGAAACAGACCTCAGAGAGAAGTTTGCTCTGAGTTTCTGTGTTCTAGTTGTAAAATGCTGCAGTATTAAAGGGCCTGATTTTTTCCCTATGTGTCTGAGTAAAATCTGTCTTGCCCCAGTATAGACATAATGTATAAGCAGCTCTTTGGGTCAGAATAAGTCAGCTGTGTACTGTCTGTATCTAATTAGAAAGTATTTTACTGTACAATAGTCAGGAAGCTCACGTTAGCATGTTAGTTGTTGTTAGCTTTACTGTCACGGTAAAACTCCACACCTGTGAAAATCTCTTATAAACTCATTGTGGTGAATAATTAGGATCCTCAGAATGCATAAGGTAAGTGAGGAATAGCTTTGAGCCAAACCATTTAAAATTAACTAGTTCTGTTGTTCAAGTTTTTAAGACAGTAAAAATCTGTTACAGGGCTTTTAAGATATAGAAGTAATAATTCAAGATGGAGTGTTCCAGTTTAAATGTAAAAATAAGAACTTGGAAAATCTGACCTCCGAAGACAAGTTGTATGAGCATTCGCTTGAAGTACTGTGAGTAGCAATAGTAGGACATATATGACGTAAATAGTTAAAGAGAGTGATTCATACTTAAGCATACCCAATTACTACTAGACCTATTCTCAATTCCTTTTCCTGTTATAGAATATTTTTCCAATTATTGTCAGTATTTTTCCTTTCTATATCTCAATTTGCAGTTTATCAATTATAAAGGTTACACTGCTGATTTAGCCTGCCACGCATTTTGTCAACTTAATACATTAACGTCCTCTTACTCTTTTGACCTGGCAGCTGACCTTTGACCTGGAAGTATACTGTCAATGCTGAAGACTCAATCTGATCATTGATTGCTGTAGTTTACAAATGGCTGCTGACAGAAACACTGCGCCGAGATGAGCAACGGTGCAGCGTGCCACTCACATATTAATATCCTCCGCATGTCCAAGAGGATGCAGCTTGTGTGGAGATGGATGACAGAGGAGGGGGGGGAGCGGCCATGATGGATAGGTACAGGATATAGAGGAGTGAATGAGAAGACCTCGTGAATTTTAACAAGTACATCACGGAAACACCAGGGGCAGATTAACTCTGTTCATGAGGGCTTTTTTACTGTACTACGATGTGGCCTGCAACATTAAACGTATCTATCTCCAGAGAGACGAGTAGTTAACGCTACAGGTCAGATCTGTGGAGAGGCGACCACTTTCACAATAAGAATATTTGTTTTTCAAAGTTACATTAAGTTAATGTTTAATTAGACTCTATCAGACATCAGTGAAAAAGCATGGTATAATGTTCTATATTATTAAAACAACAAATACACCAGTTATATATAATTCATTACACAGGGTCGGACACGATCTCCACTCCTCAGTGAATCCTCTTGGACTGTCTCTCATGCCTGAGCACGCTCCTGTCAACATATGTGTTACATGTGGAGTGTGAGAGAGACAGGAGCGAGAGCAAGACCCTGCCACAGGTCAGGAGCAGTCTGACAGGAGCATCTGACACACCAGGAGTGAAGAGAGAGAGAGAGAGCTATTAGTGATGACAAGTGGATTCTTCTTCACAAGAAATGTTGGCTCTATTTAAATATTACATGTTAAATAATGTTTGTATTTTGAATAGATTGTCGATATTTCATTTTTAGTGCATTTCATTTATACAAAATCAGTTTTGTTTTGTTGTTTGTTTATTTGTTTGTTTAGATTTTTGTCAGATGATTTCTAAACATTATTTAAGATGTGTAAGTGACGTTTAGAAAAGCAGGGGACAAAAGTAACAAATCACAAACACTTGCATAATGTTATTTTGGGATAATTGGATTTATTTGAAACCTGTACTTGTAACTGAGTGTAATTCTAGCCATATAATTGTATTTTTAAAATACAATACAAGTCCACATCGGTCTCAGCACCGTGTCTGCTCATTATACCTACAATCACACTGCGCTGCTATTATAGACCAGAGCTCAGAGAACATGCAGAGTGTGATTTAAAATAAGTTAATTTGGCTTTAAACAGTTTAAATGATCAGGTTTTGTATATATTAATGATTTTAAATGCTATTAAAAAGTAACTATCTAGTGCGGTCTAATGAATATTCTGAGTTAAATACTTTGTACTTGATTACAATTTTGGCAGCTGTACTATACTTGTAATCGAGTACACATTTAACCGTGTAACTGTTGTTTTACTTGAGTACACATTTTCAGTACTCTTACCACCGCTGTGTAAAGGTACAGTAATGAAAATTGTATGTTTGTCTGACTGAGCCTGGTACTAGGGTACACTGAGCCGCTGAGGCACTTATGGCGCATAATAGTGTAGGTATCATTAAATGTGATTGATGAGTGCCGCTGAGATTAAATCAGAGGAGGTGATCAACACTGCAACACCACTGAGCTGCTCAGAAGTGAGTGACTAAAGTACAAGATAAAACACAGGGAACAGCAGGGATCAATAAGACATGACTATGGAAAAGCACTCGAGGGTAAGGCCTTACCTTAAACTAGGTACACTCAGGTTCAGAGAGAAATGCTACGCTCTCACATTGTAAATACAGACTGTCACAATCATAGACTGTATACAAAAGTGGAGGAATGTGGCGTCACCCATAGCATTCGGCTCCAGTCAAATAAAGCTCATCGAGGCTAGCGGTTATAGGAGCAAATTTGGGGCCAAGTTCCATATTTGGAATTCCGACTGCAAGTATCATAGCAACCAAAGAGCCAATCCAGAGCTAGGCTGTTGAAGGTAATGCCCATTCCTGCCCGCACCACTGGTTTAGCAATGCTGTCAATCAAACCTGTTGCTAATGCTAGCGGGAGCAATCTCGAGTAAAGAAGCCGCCTGATTTGTCTGTTATTAATGTTCATATCTTGATTTACGGACAAAATAGCAAAATAAAAATACCAGGATCACGTAGAGCGTATTAATATGAACATTTTAAGACCAAAATGACAAGCCTGACAGCAGTATTTACGGAGAGAGTGGCAACAGTTTTTTTTCAATAGAAGGTGAATTGGAGTCAATAGAGCCGGAAGCGCGCCCATGCTCCCTTCCTATCTGGAACGCGGCAGCTGGCGGGTTAACTATGTCCATTTATATATACAGTGTATGGTCACAGTAGACAATAACTGTTCTTTTATGTGGCTAAAACATACAGGTTGGAACCACCGGAGGGAAATACATTTACTAATTTTTCCTCTCTGGGTAGTTTACTCCTACTTGAGATTAAATATATTTTACAGTGTAGCACTATATGTTGAAACATAAGTGTCTCTTGCATTGCTCCTTTAGATATGACTGATGAGTCTCTAGTTGTCTACTAGTTGAAAATACCAGGTTTAATGTGTTAATAATGTGTAATGTTACTCTTTTTTGAGAAGCCTACAACATTTGGCTACCCGCCTCATACTGGAACTAGAGTGGCAATCATATAGTAAAAAGTAACCTTGAATCCATGACTACTTTGGGGCTCACTACACAGATAGTGATCAGCACAAGTCAGTCTGAATTGGATGAATTCTTCTTTAATTGTCTGAGAACAGATGATGAGTAAGTACAATGGGGAATTACACAAGTTAGGCTTCGATCTATGGACCACAGATTCACCACTTTATCAATATAACACACAGGAGCAGGCCGAGAAATACTAAAATGCTGGTCTCATCCTTTTTATAAAACCCTGCTTTCATGCTCAGATAATGTACAAGATTTTCCCAGGAGAAGAACAGCTTTGTTTTTATAGCCAAACCGCCTGAACACATTATAAATACTCACATACACACAGTGGAGAGAGCCCCATGTGGAAAAAGAAATTTATTTGAGTAATTTTCAAACTATGTTATGAGTTCTGACTTTCAGTTCCTCCACCAAAGGGGGTAGCCTGTTGCTGGCTGTAGTAAGTCCAAGAGTGATGGAACATTTTTTGGTTATAGTGGAATTTTAATGAGGATCTCTTGGAGAATGTGCATGAGTTCACACAAGTTTTCTCTCTGTGTTGTCAAAAAATAACTGAAATAACTGAAGAATGTCCAAGAATGTGACAATAACACTGTATTTAAATACAAATACATGAACTTCAGCTTAAACGTAATAATGGGCCATTAGAGTTGTGTGAAGTCTTGTACAGCACTAACCTGCAGATGGAGTGTATCTCGTGTGTGTCTTCGTCCTTGCGAGCGCTGTCTGTCAGACTGTCTCCCAGAGCCATGAGACACTGAGCAAAGCCCTTATAGATGGAGTGACACCTGCGGGCGGAGGCGGCTGCTACAGGCCAAGGCCGCAGCACTGCAAAGACACAAGAGAGTGTATACAAGTGAGACAAATTAGCCAACACATGTTTCCACGTGTGTATTCATTACTAATACTAATATAATTCATATCTGTACACAGTATAGCCTTAAACTATCTATCTCCATAGTTACAAGCCGATGATGCCACCAGGCCAAGTTACAGGTAGGATCTGTGGAAAAGCGACCCCACACAAAGTAAGCAAGCAAGTTTTCAATAAACAAAAAAGTCTAATTGAATAAATGCAAAATAGATACTTATAATGCCATACTATGGAGCTTTCCTAGGCGAACCAGTGGCATCTCCATTGAAAAGTTACATGGTGCACCTTTAAGCTGAACTACATGAAAAAAGATCCCCAAACTGTTTAAAACTTGGCTTGGTATTTCTGAAAAATCTAATATATTGAATAATTTGGGCAACACACAAAACCAACTTTTAACATCTTTACACATAAATTAAATAAATATAAATACAATACTATACAAAAGTCTATCCACAGTCCATGGCCTTGCTGATGTTGTGGGTGTGAGTGTGACGCTGGTGCAGATGACACTGGCGTCTTGCAGCCTATTTGTCCCATTGATGGACTGAGAGCGTCACTGCGATCCATCACACACAAACTGCTGTGGCTCCACTTTCTGCCTCATTCAGTGTTTAAAGTCCAGAGCTGATGGATGGGCCACACCACCGATGAGACACACCAAAGCCTGTCCACTGCCGGCCTACCAAATACTAACAAAAATACATCTACGCACTGATGGGGGAGTGAAGTTTTAGTGCTGACAGCAATGGGGAATAAACAGCGAGCCCCCATTGTCTAACATTGCATTTGTTGACACCTTGAATATGTCAGATACTGTGGATTTACAATTTGCATTCTGCATGACAAATAATAAGTCCAAGCATCGATCATCACTACTCACCCCCTCAGTGAGTTAAACATCTTTCAATAAACCAGCTACTTTCACCACCAAGCAAGAAGGAAGAGGAGAATAAAAACAAAGAATGCAGCCTCATACCAGTCTTAACTTATCCAGGTTTAGGAGGAGTACACACAGACAGTACTATCTCAACAAAATGTATTTTGTTGGATATTCAAAACACATAAAGTTAGAAGGCATCCCAGATAAGAATTGGAGCAGTTTGTGAGTAATGTGAATGTAGTTACATGTGAAAAATGTCTTGACAGATGACTTCGGATGATTTGCTGAAATGTCAAGAAAACTACCTTTCAACCATGGACCCCTCCTGGACAAATGAGGGATTACACCTACATCTTAACAATGAATTAGGATGAATCTTGAAATGTTGTGAACTAAAACACAGAATTATGGTAGAGTTACAATAAACAAATAATTCCTTGAGCACTGTTACCACACAGCAGACGTCGGACGTCATGTACTACTCAGACGTCATGTACTACTCCACCGGTTCTACTCCAAGCTCCAAGGAGCTTGGAGTAGAACCGGTGAAATATTAAGGCTTTTATAAGAATATTACCACAAGTGTCATATCTGTGATTAGAAAAACAATGGGTTGAAACACATCCTGGTAATTTTTGTGTTTGTAAAAGCTGTTAATTTCTCTTGTGGATCAAATCAGTCTGTGTCTCAACATTAGACCTTATTAATTCTTAAGAACTCAAAGGATTACACTGTTATTATGTTTACAGTTTATATCAAACAGCACATTGATTAATCCCATCGCATGAGGCCTAAAACAAAAGTCCTAATTTTCAGCTACACTGCACAAAAGTCAAAAGACAAAAATACAAATCTCCTTCAAAGTAATCATCTTTATGAAAATGTGGAACCCCATGAAGTTTGGTGCTCTGTAAACATGGCTCACAACATGACCAGCGCTTGCAGTTGTTTGTTCACACTTTCTAAAGGGAAACTCTCCCAGTGCACTAAATAATTCCGAGCCATCCTTGCGTCGCTCCAGTGTTGTTCCATAATTAACACAGGCTGGAGGTGACTGAAGTCGAATCAGCTTTCATGTTCTCACTCTCTGTACATGCTTTGCTGGCTTGCATAGATTAATTTAGTCCAGTATTTTTTGAAGTCCCGCTATTGGAAAATGGCTGTCCTACATTTCACAAAACGGGGTAAGATAGAAGATGGAGAGAAAGCAAACAAAACTGCAAATAGTAGCTGTGCAGTCAGACCTAAAGGTGCACTATGTAACTTTTCTGGTGGAGGGTGCGTCTTTTGTTTGTTTCCATGGAGATGTCATGTTATTACTATTGTTTTGAATGTTTCACAGTCATTAAAGTTGACTATTCAGCTTTTATTCAATTATAGTCGTTTTTTATCGTTCATCATAAATACCTTAAAAACATAAATTATTACTCTGATTGGGCTTGCCTCTCCACAGAAGTGATCTGTAACTTGGTCTGGTGGTGACATCTGCTTGTCTCTACGTAGATAAGTTACTGAAAACTGAAAATATTGAAACATTCAGCTGAAAAGTGGATGCCTGGATATTGTGTATGGATCAGCAAGGTTTTATTCACTTTATTCCTGAAGTCGCCGTGGGCGCCGCCGTCATCATTGGGGTTGTATTATTTTGCATGGGGCTGCCGAGGTTGCCTGCAAATAATTTCTATACGGACTACAGAGCTGTTTTAAAGCCTCCAGTGAATCGGTGCAGTGTTGACTTGTTGGTCACATGAACATAGAACATTTCACACACATGAACCTACTTTATATCATATTTTAGCAGCAAAACTATTCTCAGATTCTCCATTGAAAAGAATGGGATTCCTGCTTAACCAGAAGTACCACCACAAAGAAAGCAAGTTTGGAGCATTCAGAGGAAAAAGTGGGCGGGGTGGAATAAGGCCAATATCCCCTCTCTTCCAAGCCAACTTTTCCCAACTTTCATTCTACATGTACATAATGTACCCTATATTCTTCTATTATCATTGTCATTTTTAACACAATTAAAATAAAGCTCCAAATGTTTTTCCCGACAGACATCATACAGAATCCAGTTTCCATTTTTTTTACCATCATTTCAGGTGATTCCTAATTCTAAAAATTATATAACGTATAAGTCATTAAAAACTTCACTACGTTCAAGAAATAAAACAGTTTTGTAAATAAGGACTATGAACCTGTCCTTGTTTAACCTGTCTCCATTGTCTCCTGCAGCTAAAGTGTCATAAGCACAATAAGTAATTAGCATTGCACAGATGACATTTGTAAATGAACAGATATCTGCTGTTAACGCTTCTTCTGATGTAAAAGATTACAAGACGATAAAAGACAAATGATGCTGTCACTGTAGCCAATCAACTGCCTCATCCGCGAACAGCTTAAAATGCAAAAGACTCAATATCTACAACAAAATGGGAGAGTACTGTATTCACGCCATCATGCCGTGATGCAGTATTTTTCCATGTTGATATGATTAAAAGCAGAAAACAACTATAGACGATAATGTTTTTTTCTAACAGCTCCCATTGCACTATTTATATCTTCTGTTTACAGGCTACTCTGGCCAAAAGCAATCCTCCTAAAAGTCAGGACGCAAGAATAATTGCAACTGAACTAAAATTGGAATGTGAATTGCTACAACTGGAAAAATGCAAAGGGCAAAGTACTAACAAAATATCCTGTTTTATTGAGTTTGAAAATATATTTGATCATATTTGGTTAAAATAATTTCAATTCTATTATTTCCTCCCCAAATCATTCAAGCCTTGCGCAAATCATAGGAAAAAAATCATAAAATATTGTATCTAGTGTCTTTATTCTTTCATTATATTTGTAAATCCTTGCACATTCGTTACTCACATTTTCCAACTCTGCCTCTTGATCCCATTGGAGCGTTTGCCTAGTGACACGTTGGCGTTGCATAAGGATTATCGCATCCCTGTGGACTCTTTGACTTGTTGACTGCAGCAGAGTTACGGAAACTGACTTCATCTTTGCTACGCTCTGATTGGCCACTGTAAATGCCCATTAAAAGCCATAGAAGGACCCGTTTGTCTCTGTCCCAACAGCAGAGCCAGGTCCCGTTTGGTGCAGGTGAGCAGTAGATGATCATTGTGTGAGACAGCGCATCCCCACAACTTCACCTCCACTCCCCTGGGACCACCTCTTTAATATTTCATACACAGGCCGATCCCTGTCCCACCGCACACTTCACTGGCTTGTGACTTTAAATGATTTCGTATTTCTTTTTTTTCTTTTTTTTACAGAAAACCTATTGATTTAAGGCAGGGCTGTGCAACCGCCTGAGGATTATTGGGTTCATTCATCTCCATCAAGAATTAATGAAGACCTGAGGAGGAAAGCTGCAGAGAGTGATTGACAGAAGAGGAAACTAAAGCTCAGATGTTTTCTTCATGTTACATCAGATGCCTTGTTTTACACTGCAAACAATAGTATTTTTATAATAGACATAAAATTTCTATTATATGATCAAGGTCTTTTACACTCCATTGTAATATGAACATTTTTATTTTTTATCATTTTATGCTGTATTTAATTTAGACACATTTTTTATTCTTGGACCAAAATTTTAAATAGACCAATTATTGGCAATTTTCAACTATAAACACTTTTGTAAACAACTGATTCACAAAATACTGGGATAATGAAACCCTAAATTCAACACATTTTAAAGCAAACGTAATAAGAAGCTAAAGTACAGATGTCTTACACTAATATCACTCGTAATGTTGCTGATTTTTGTACAATAATGTTTAGTGGTGAAACTTTGGTGGTTTGAACTACACAAGGGGTGTAACAAGGGGCCAAAACAGATTCTTGTAGAACTCCCCTATTGCTATTGCTACTTATATATAAGTGGGAAAATTGGCTTCCTCTGAGGCACAATAACATAGGAATGAGACTATTTCTATACAGTCATTATAAACTCACTGATAGCACAGGACACATCTCTTTAATTGACAGCAGGCTTGATTGAACCTTATCAGGCTCCCGCTGTAGTCCCCAGGGGGCACACAGACCAGCCTTGTTAAACGCTCATGGTTTGGTACCTAAACAGTGACCACACAGATGCATGTTTCTCTATGTATAGCTCTCCACATACTGTCATGGTGGGAAGACTCTCACGTCGATAAGGCGGAAATCAGGAAGCAACTTCCCGAGGAGAGAGCATTTTCCTTATTGTCCTCGGCACATCGGCTTCATTAATGGGTAATCAACAACATGCCAGTTCTATTTTTCTCCATAATAATGTATGCATCCTCTAATGCATTGAATTTGTTTAAATGAAAATTTCAAAATGTTTAAAATTATACACATGTTATGCCATTGTTATGGTATTTAGTATTTAACTATAACATGCAGATCATTATTTAACTTTTTGTACATTCAAACCTCTAAACAACATTATAATTGAAATGGATTATATTATAGTTTTGCGTCAGAATCCTTTGAATATTTGCAAGTTAGTTGTCAGTGCATTTGGGAGTAGTTTAAAGGTTATTTTACTAAATATATTTACATCTTATTCTACACTCCATGTACTGTTGCCTTTTGAAGACACTATAAAATCTCACCACATGACATGGAAGTTCATTGTTTTCTTAGCGACGCAGACCAGTGAAGGGACAGCTGATCAGCTGCTACTCAGCCTGCCTGCATTAATATTTGATATGTGAACCAAGACAGTGCCCAGGAGGCCTACGGCACAGAGGGCTGAGTGATAGATACAGACAGCATCGTGTCCAGGTACGGCTCTTTTGATTGTGATCGGAGGGACATAAATATGATAAAAGCAATGATGAAGTGTACAGGAGACGACAGGCTGATGGACCGCTGTGATAAACACAATTGGTTTGGCACTTTGGCTCATATAAATGGGATGCTATTGTCTATGAAACAAACTTTTGTTTGTCTATCAATGGTAATGTGCTAAAGCTTATAAACACCTGGCTGAGAGCTCTGGAACATTCATGTAATACTTCATATTTCATTGACCTCTCACTTACATACACCATCATTTATCTGCTTACTGCCAAGAACAGAAATATTGTTCCTTTCATTTGTAGCTGTGGTCTGAAATGACATTTATTATATAACAGAAGTTACAAACTGAACACAAACAGTGTTCAGTTACTGTTACAACTGAACAAAAGAAAAAAAAAAGAAAAAAAGATTGTGTTGCATTTTCCTGTATAATGAATAGAACCTTTACCCCAACAGATCGAGGCGGGTGCTGTTGTAGCAAGATGCTGGTTTGGACACAGTTTCTGTTAAAAACTTTGCTTGCTTTGTAATGAGGTGGCTCTAGCATGGTCGCATGGGGATTATGCAGATTTTGAATCAGGATGCCCTTGCAGTCCCAAGCACTCACACTGCAGTGACTACGTGGACAATGAGGGTGAAGTGTCTTGCCCAGACCAATACCAGAATATTATAAGCACATTCACTATGCAGCTGGCATATTATGTGCGAATGCGGCTATAGATTCAACACAGACAATTTGCTAACTGTGGTACCTAAGTCTTTGAGGAAAATTGCTTCTTCCCATCTGCTGATTTTTACATGAATCAAAACACTTCATGTTTGCAGAGCTTACTCTAGTTCAAGGTATTTTAATTAATGTTTTCAAATCCAAATAAAATTTCAATAAAAGTTTTAAATTTTCAATAAAAAAAAAACTTCAATTTGACATTTTGCCCCCTAACTTGAACATGCAATTTACACTGTACTACTATTAAAAAGAATGAAAACTCCCAAATGTGTTCACTTTTTTCTGTTGGGGTAAAATGCCAAGGACATTCTTAATAGAGAGAAGCCATGACATCTAACAACAAAACACTTTTTAAAGTTACATGAAGTTTTTTTTCTTTTTAATTTGGTGAGAAAAAAATTCCCAAATTCTTTTTCGAAAATTCTTTCTTTTACAATCCGTCGATAAGACCAACTTTAAGGGTGTGCTATGTAACTTTTCAGATGCGTCACCACTGCGTCACTTTACTTGTCTCTCCATGGATTGCTTTGCCTGGAATCTTCCACAGAATGGCATTAAAGTTATTACCATGGAGACAAGCAAGTAAAGTCTATAAGAATGCATACATTTCAAGACAAAAAAATGTAATTAAATAAATGCAAGACAGATCTTAATTTCATACCGAAGAACATTCCAGCCAAAGAAAGCAATAACCTTTACATGGAAATATGCAAGTGCCACATCCCCTACCAGAAAAGTTACATGATGTGCCTTTAACCCAGCTGTTCGTGTTTCGGACCGATCCAACAGATAATGAAATGTGCGCCATATTATGCACAAACACGATGGTAGTGAGTTTACACTTGTTCACACACGCTCCACACTGATCTATTCATGAGGGTGGTCGTGCGAAGGCTGGCAGGATCACTGCTGACTGAGCGGAAAGGCTGCTGATGCCTGCTGCTCACCACACCTCACACACACACACGCACACACACGCACACACACGCACAGCTCGTAGTGGGAAGGGGGGGCTGTGTCTCCAGAGAAGGCGTTCAAATTGATTATACCTACAGCTATTTTTCTTCTGGTGTCAATCCATCCCTGAATGAAGAGCATCCTGCCCCCGCCTTCCCCATAGCTGCAGTCTAAATGGTTGTCTTTACCCTGGTGTGTTTTTATTGTGTGAGGCTATAGCAACTTTCACTATGGGAACTTGTGACGTACTCTGGGTGCTCCTAAAAACATGCAGCACTAATGATGCAGCTCCAGGTGACAGGCCTGTGTCCATAAGCACATATCCCACTGAGACCTTCAACTGTTTATAAGTGAGGAGAATCATCAGCGGAACGACCAGGGATTTTATATATGAAAATGTAAGACTGAAAACATACTACTGCAACCATAAGAGGGGCTCAAATGATTGGCACCAAATACTATTGGACACATAATTGTGGTTAAAAAAAAACAGTATTTACGTTTCATTATTGATTTTTACCACAATCTACAACTGTAAACATATAGGCTACTATAATATTACAATTATGAATATTTCAAGGAGACAAAAGTCAATTTAGGTAATTCATCCACCATCTTAAACAACATATGCTTTGAAAATAGATGAGATATTTGATACCTCTGTTTCAATGATAATGATTAGCCTACAGGTATGTAGGTTCAGAGTCTCCCTGAATAAAAGATTCAGTCAATAGTCAGATTTAATGCAGACAGAGTGCCACTACAACAACTGTTAAATGCTAAACACATCTGACTGTGTGCATGCTTGACATAGAAGTGAATTATTTTAAGTAGCCAACACATTCATATCTTAGAGGCTATGTTTCACTCAAATCATTAAATAAACATTTCATTCACAGCCAGTATGAATGCATAATAAGTCTAGCAGTAAAAAACCCTAGATTTATAAACATACAGATACAACTCAAAGAATGCACTTATACAATCCCATATATCCACATAGATCCTCGACGTACACTTTTCGCTCTTGCTGAAACTTAATATTTTTCTGTTCACAAGAGTGTTGATATTAACAAGCCTTTTATCCCTGTATGAACTTACCCAATCTAAACCCTTCCTCTGCTCTCATCTCTCTACATCCACTTGTCATTAGCTCTGTAAACAGCCTCTTAAATGTGACCACGGTTACTTTCTGCACATCTTAACTGTGCAGCTCTGGATCTCACAGACATATCCTTCTCTGATCTCCACACACACGCTGCATTAAGAAGCAGAAGTGAGATGTTTAATACTGAGCACAACTTTCCTCTAAAGCAAAGATGAAATGAAGACAGTGTTGGGGTTTACATGGGGCTTTTAAGTCTGCAAAGAGCTTGTGATCAGTGAATAAATTGGATCTAATAGCGGTGTGGTCTGTGTGTGGTGTATGTGTGTGTCTTTGGGTTGAAAAAAATTGGACAAATTGGATTTATAGCTGTTTCTGCCATCCCCTGTCTGTTCTGATTTGTAAATATTTCTTCAAACTATTACCTTTAGTCATGACCCAATACTGATGATAACTGACTTAAAGCAGCTCATTAGGGTCACTGGGACTGTGGAATAATTAAACTATACTATAAAGACTGTTCCTACATCATCTTTCTCTATTTATCTGTAAACTTCTATTGCAGCCACAGCTGCCCTGGGGTAGACTGCCAGTGCCAATCTGCACTATCAGCCCCCCCGACCACCACTCACGCACACCACTTTCATACTAGGCAAGGTCGGTGAAGTGCCTAAGTACACAACAACAGCGGGAATCGATCCTTCAACCACTGAGCCACTGTCGCTCCCACTTTCACTGGTTAGCTTGTCTGTTTCCCATACACCACTGAAATGAACAAATCTGCTTGCACAGATATCTCAGCCTCACTCTCCTCCTCTTCACATCCAGAGTCCAAGAGGACGTGTTTTATCCTACAAATCCACTACAATCTTTTCCTTCATCACATTATTGACGTCCCTACAGGGTCGAGGCACCAAGGTCCCTTCCTGTGCCTCTCCTGTTTGACCTGTATATGAGGCTGAATCTTCCCCTGAAGCACATCTGGGCAGTCACAGCTGAACACACATTTAAACAGAGCCTGTAGTGAGTTATAGCCTCCTCGGGGGACTGCTAAATCCTTTACACATGCTAATGAGATCCAATGACATCCTATTATTCTATCAGGACAAGTGCTGACTCAGGTGATCTGCAGGAGCCTGGGACAGGTGGAAGCTGGTTTGAGCTCACAATTAAAGGCACGCTTCAGAAGGTTAGGAATAAAGTCATTTCAGGCAAAATGGACACTACAAAAATATCACCTTTATCCAAATATTTTATGTTTCATCAGAAAGGTATCATATCATGAAAAATAAACAATTACATTATTATGATGTAGAAAAATCGGGCCAATGAGATGGAATTGTAAGGCTGATATAGTCACTTACTTAGGTAGTTATTTAACTTAACACAAAATTGTACTATTCTGAGATTTGTGCCCTGGGAGAATCGTTTAAAGTCATGGAACCATGAAAATAATAATTATACTATGGTTTACAAAGTTCCAGCATCACTGTCTATACTTTTGTAGAATAAGTCAAAACACTGTAATTTGAAACTGGAAGGGAAAAAATATAAAACAATTTTGAATGTTTCCATGGTTACCCAGTTGGCTCTGCTACATCAGCACAAGCGTTACTTCCACTTTGTATGCAGTTGTAGCCGCTCCTCTTCTGCTCTACGGCAACATTTCCTCAAAAATCAATGGGGTCTATGGCAGGTGTATGTAGGCAGAGCTGCTCCGGCCGGCCCCTGGGAGCCTAAGGGTTACCTGCTTGTTATACCACAGCTCTGTGCTACAACACTGCACGCACTAATTGCCAAAAGGAGAAGCTGTGGAAAGTGCAAAGTGCTCAAAGTGCTCTACAGTAAACACAGAGGTCCAAAAGTGTTAATAAGGTTCGACCAGGCCCATCTGTTTTAGAGGGAGAGGTGGTGCGGACTGGCTTGTTCTTGTTTAATTGACCCACTGCATTACTGGAGTCACTGTGACCCTCTCTGAGCTCCAGCTGTGAAGAGGCCTGTACTCAGTGAAACAGCAGGACAAATAATAAGGGCTATACTGTACTGAGAAAGTAATAGTGTAGAAGTGACAGTATTAAACTAAAGTTGTTAGTGTGTTTGAGCTGGGACTGGGTCAGCACTGTGTGGCTACAGTACTCAGAGAAGAAAAAATGTCCTTAACATTAGCTAAAAAAATGTATTTATGCAAACTGGAAGTGACTCATACACATAAGCCGATTCTTTTTTGCCAGGTAGATGACAAAGCTATTATTCTGCAGTGAATGTGCTTGTTGTTTTTCCTGAAGTTATGTATGTGGGACACCCTCCATAATTATAGCTGTAGTGAGCTTAAGGAAGAATGGTGTGATTAAATATTTATGAAGTATTTTTATTATTCTTTCAACTTTTACTTTGTAGGGACTTGTAGTAAATTGAAAGAAGTATAAATATTGATCCATTTTTGATAAGGTTCTTTAAAGTACACTATGTTTTTGGTAGAGCGTCCACAACCTGTCTGTATGGAGGTGTTATTGCTTTCCTTGCAATGTTCTGCAGCATATCATTAAATAAGTCAAACTCCACTGAGTTACAGGTCAGATCTGTGGAGAGGAGACCCCACCCACAGTAAGAAGGCATGGTTAAGTTACAATAAGCAATTAAAACACCTGTAATCAAATAAAAGCCAGATTGTTTAGTCTAATGTCATGCTGTGGAGCATTCCAGACAAAGAAATAACATCACCATGGAGTTACCAGCAAGCAACGGAAAAGTTACATATAGCTCCAGTCAGTTTTAATTGTGTGCCAAAACATTTTCTGCCATGTTCCCCTTCTTTGTTACATGCCCTCTTATAGTGGCCATTATACTACTTTGCCTTTCACAATTCCAGTGGCTTATCTTTCATATTCATGTGAGATTTATGCTATTCGGAGTTTAGTGGAATTGCATCAGGCAACAGGCGCACTGTACTTCTCCTCCAGTTTGTCAACTTGTCACAGCACTATATGATGGAGTCTGGGTATAGAGACAGAGGAGTTGTGCTAATTGTTGGAGCAGTTGACAGCAACTCAGCAAGAATGCGGCTACTGTGAAACGTAACAGAATTTACTCTGCACTTTTGAAACTTTTTTTTTCACAAAGTGCTTCAAATCATCCCTAAAGTCATTAATAATAAACGACAGCGCGCCTCTGAGGGTCTTTGGATGACATCACGGACAAAAGTTGAAAATCTTGTATTTCGAAAGGCCTCTGTTCTGTGAGCCACTTAGTCTGCTCGCGCTGCATTAAGCCTTGAGCAGACTAACACACTGTCCAGCCCAGTGCCAGAACATGGGCTTCTGCTTGGCACTAATAGTGTAGTGTGTCTCCACCACCGATACTCGATCTGTCTGTGGCATTCGGATCGATAAGTGGTGAGAAGTGAGAAGTATAGACCAACTACCCCCCTGCACTCCTGTCTCAGCCTCAGAACGTTGTTCACGCCAATTTACGCCCTGCTTTAATTACTGCATAACATTAAAATATGCCCGTGCAAAGTTTTGTGTTGTATCTTACTAACTAGAAGTGGATAAAGTCCCCCGTATCCCAGGATTTACTGTGGAATAGCTGAGTAATAGGGCTTCTGTAGGCTTTAACTTGCTGGTGCATAGCCAATTACTCTGAGTGACTGCCAAAGCTATATCGCCCACTGACAAACAAACATCCTATGTGTGATTAAGGTGGGTCTAAGCCCAGACAAGCACATCTACGGCTAACAGCTCAAACACAGCGGTGGTACAGGGGGATTCTACGCTAATCTGACACTTAAAGAGAAGATTAACCGTGAGAGCAGCAAGGACTTAGAGTTTAACAAAGTATAACAACTGGATCAAAATGTGTGAAAATGACAATTGTTGTAAACACAGTTAAAACTATACAATGTAAACGCGTCCAGAAACACTGACAGTTATGGGAAATCAATACAGATGTTGCATCCAGTGATATTTGTTTAAATGGTGCAAAGGATTTTTCAGAACTCGCACTTGTTTAGGCTATATTAAACTGTTATTGCAGCTATAGCAGACTTCAGTCACTATAAATACAAAAACTTGGGTCTATCAAGACATATAACAAGCGGTCAAAATGAGTTTCCTCTGTAGGGTGGCTGGGTGCTCCCTTAGAGATAGGGTGAGGAGCTCAGTCACACAGGAGGAGCTCAGAGTAGAGCCACTGCTCCTCCACGTCGAGAGGAGCCAGCTGAGGTGGCTTGTATATCTGTTCCAGATGCCTCCTGGATGACTCCCTGGGAAAGTGTTCCGGGTATGTCCCAAATGGAGGAGACCCTGGGGAAGACTCAGGACACACTGGAGGGACTACGTCTCTCAGTTGGTCTGGGAACGTCTTGGGGTTCCCCCGGAGGAGCTGGAGGAATTCCAGGGTGAGGGAAGTGTGTCCCTGCTCAGACTGCTGCCCCTGTGAACCGGCCCCGGATAAGCAGAAGAAGAGGGATGGATGAAGACTAACTACAAGTGTATAGTTTCACCATTGCTGGCAGTATTGGTCAAACTTACTGTAGGGTGAATGATTAGATATTTTTGATAGCAACCTAATTATCTTGCACTCATCAAAGTATTATAAACTTATTGACCATCACAACAAAACAGCATTGTTCTGAACAATTCTGCAACTCACAATCTAGCCACCTCTTTTTTATCTTGCTTGTGGAATTCGGTATTATGTCTTTACTGATCTGTTACTTTACCAGCAGACATCATGGTCCAAACTGCACGAGTTAGTTTATAAGTTAGGAGACTTGGGTTACCATCCACCTACATTCAAAAACTTAATCCAGTCAGAATCTTATCACAACATCTGCATTCTCCTCTCACTCTCTCCTCTCAAGGTGTCCTCTTTCATTCTCACATCTTCCCTAACTTTGCCCAAAGCCTTCTAACTTTTGTTTCTTTCTAACCACCTAAACCTTACGTTGTTCAGATAAGTGCATGAGCGGGGATACACAGAGGACCGGGGCGTCAGATCGTCTTGTGTGAGCTCCACATCGCACCATCCCCACCCTTGAGAAAATCACTTTTACATCCTTTACTTCAAACCCTCACATACATATTCATAAAGTCAACCCACTGTTCCTAAAATCCTGAGTGGTTGCTGATGCTAAACACTATTAGCAAAATGTTTGGTTGTGATGAGAAGACGCTTGAGAAAGACATTGGGGATTCTGTAGAGGGTAAGCCAAGCTTAACTGCACAACACTTGGGAAGCTTATGAAGATTTGAGGAATGCACGCACTTACGTTTGTGTGACGACTGCAGAGGATCCTGTGTGTCGGAGAGGTGCAGAATCACAGAATGGAGGTTAACATTTCATTGTATTTTTCCGCTAACGCTCGCGCTAAGGTAAAAATCTATCAACGAGAGTAAAATGGGAAGACTGCAAATAGAGAAATAGCTATTGAAAAGAGAGGCACCATATTATTCAGTGTTTAATGCTGAGTACCAAAGACGCAAAATTGCTATCCACTAGTGAATGGAGTGAGTATATCTTATATTTCAGTGTAGGTCAAAAGGCATCCTTGAACTTTTGCTGCCAATATGTATTTCAGCTTGTGTGTGGGTACAATGTTGTCATTATATGCCCTTTCTCTTTGCTGTGTTAAAGTTCCTGTATGTACCAGATTTTCTCTCCATGTGTTTGAGCACAATTTGTCTCGCCCCAGTACAAATATGTTGCATAAGCAGGTCTTGAGGCCAAAATATGTCCACTGCGTGCTGTCTGCGTCTAATTATAAAGGGTTTTATTGTAAAATAATCAGGAAGTGCGCGTTAGTATGGTAGTAAAACTACAGCAAAACTACACTCTGGTCTCTAAAAGTTGTGAAAAGGGCTTATAAACTCATCGTGTGAGTAATTACGATGCTCAGAATGAATAAGGTAAGTGAGGAATAAGTTTGTACCACTGCAAGACATTAAAAATAAGGTACAGTGTCTTTGGAGGAGTAAAATTGTCTATCTTAAGTTAAATGGTAGTGGTTAAACATCTTATTGTTTATGATCAGGACATTTATATTGAATGCCATTTATTTATTTAGTGGACAAAATAAAATAAAATCTAAAATTATGAATGACCAGTGTGATGGAAAAAAATCTAGATAATTTTTTGTCATATCGCTCAGCCCTAACTAATTTCATGCAATATAAGTGCCAGTTAGCAGCAAAACTATAACATCTGTAGTAAGTTGAGAGGTGATGTAATCTATAAACCAAATATGAAATGGCTATGGACACAAACAGAGGGTGGCAAATCAAAAAGTATTGATTAGAAATGAAAGTTAAAATATACTGAAACTTATGCTAAAATTATTCTAAGTTTTAATATAAGTGAAGAGTGAATAAAACTGACTTGACTCCCTTTTGGGTCAGAATGAAAACCAAAGTTCTATATGTGAACTGCATTAAGGCCACTCATGAGAATGTCTGTCACATCCAAATGAAAAACAAACGAAGTCAGCCTTGTGTGTCCGCGTTGTTTCTGATTTCCCATGGTCCTCTGCTCTTTCTCTCACACACCATTGTACGAGGAGTTCCTATCACCACCACATACACTACAGTGTCTGCAGTGGGTCCCACAGAGCAGGGCTGGGTGATTAAAAAAGCTTTTGAACAAATGGAGGTATTCAGTATCACCTTTTACACACACAGATTATGTGGTTGAGTGTCCAGATGGGGATTCTCATGGAGTTGTCTTTGTCCCATGTTGTACACTTTGGTGAGTGAATAGAGAAATGGATCATCTAATCATTTTGGCAGGAAGCTTTTAATATACAAAGATAAAAAAGATAAGGAAGTAAAATCAGCACCTGGTAAAATGGAAAAAATGTCTCATTGTGTAAATCTGTGAAAGCAAGAATTCAAACTGAATGATGATAAACTACTTCAGTGTTAACTATAGGTGCACTATGTAACTTTTGTAGTTCAGGGTCCGCCACCTGCTTGACTCCATGGAGATGTGATTGCTTTGTTTGAAATGCTCTACAGTTTTGCAAGAAATTTAAAAAGCAAAGCAATAAGCAAGCAGGTGGTAGATCCGAAGGTGCATATACCATATTAAATAACATATAGGTGACATTTTGAGGACTTTGACAATTCAAACAAAAACAATTTTTGTTATGAATTGTTAATTGCTACAGTTGTAATTTGTCATCACTCTGGAACCCATGGATAGCCTAATACTCCCTCACCTCAGACCTTTCTCCATTGATAAACAATGGGATTTTATGATCCAAAATGAAGTGGCCATCAAAACGCAGGTCTTTTCAATAATAACTTGCCATAGTTTAAGGTATAGTCAAAATTTAGATGCAATAAAAAGAGAGTTGTTTTATTACTGCATAAATCCATCCATAAGTGAAATCTACCAGTACTAGGAGGAAGCTTGCCCCAACTTGGAGATAATGAACTTGTTTATGATTATGTGGAGTCCATTTCTGTTCTAGTAAAATGCAAATGAGCCCTGCTCTAAATTAAAAATAACTACAGTTTGTATCAAATTTATGCACCATTACCAAATGTACCTCAATCATCACCATTACAAAACACTGTGTAAAACATTATGTAACAGCCAGTCCCAACGCAGCAGAATGCCAAAAATGACTCTCATGTTTGCACGGCAAACAGACAGAATCTTATTCATCATAACTTTATGTGACAGATACACAAACTCACTGCTCAAATTCAAAACAAGAAAATAATCCAACACAAATTTCAAACAAAGATCAGGCAATAAAACTGGAACTGTCTAAATTCTTAAATGAGAAGAAGTCTGGTGTATATATAAAGTTATGTTTTCCCAATGTAGTAGAGAGACGTAATTATCATCAGCAAAGCAGGAAACTATCTGTCATTTTGAGATGAAGCTTCTAGTTTGATAGTAGCACTTCAGTCTTCACCAAGCCCTGAAGACCCAATTTAAAAGCTGGTGTTTCACTGCATGTGTCACTTAGCTTTCAATCTGAGCACACTTGAATTAACTGGACCAGGACCAAGACACGTGTTCACCTCCAAAAGATGACAGTGAAACAAGTATTTTATCCACCACTTTTTTTTTAAGCTGTATGCCTTCCCTGTCAAAACCAGCTCCACAAAATGTGTGTGGAGTAATCAATGTAGATAATGTATGTATGTATATATGCATGCAAGTATGTAACCATAACAATGGTTTGAAGAAATCCTGGAGTTCCTTATTCCAGTCTGAGAAGCTGGCCTCTACAGGGCTTTCCAGAAAAATCTGATTTAGATTCCTAGTTCACATTCCCACCAATCAGTGCCACAAAACCCTCACCTCCTCAAAGGATGAAATTCTAGTCTAAGATCAATGTGTCTGTTAGTTGATTGATTATTGGCCATCATTTTACAGTACACTGCCTCTCACATATTACGTGACTTGCATAGTTTCAAAATGTATAGTTAACCACTTTGAACAAATTTGTGTTTACAGTTCAAATGATTCAGTCCCTTTCAAGGGAAATAGTGATTGCTAATGTCATATAAATTATAGCAAACATCAGCATTCAATGATCTATTGGGATTTTTGCCACTTTTATCATTAAGTGTTTTATTAATAAATAGTGGAGGCTAAATGAGTGGGTAACCCACTTCCTGTGACCTTCTAGTTCTTGAGTCATTACAGCCACCCTGAGCTGTGATGACCTTCTCCCAGTGGGCACACCTTATTGATTTACAATATGTTGACATGTTTGAGGAAACAGAGCTGCTTCCTAATTTAACACAGTATAGATCACTGGTGCACGTTGTCACATTACAGTAGAGTGTCCCTGTCAGTTTTTGTCAACCTTATAGTCTTTTAATGGAGGGACTGACTGGCCATGTTGTTGCAGTGTCGCTCATTATCTTTTTTAAGGCACACATGTTTTTTATGGTTCTTTACAGAGAAACGATTGGGGCACATGGCCAAACAGTCTCATGTGGATGAAAGGGTTAATAAAGGGTTTATAAACTCCAGTCAAAGAAAGGGTTTATAAAAGAAAGGGTTAATAAACTCCAGAGAAAGGGTTTATAAAGAAAAGAAAGGGTTTATAAACTCCAGTCATTTTGCCTTTTACCCTTATGTCATTTGTTCTTCGTCTTGTATAAACTTGTATGAGTCTGGCAGTTTTTGGTCAAGAAGGTGCCCTCATTGGGTCAGTGTAAATCTGGGGCAGACTGAGCAGAATGCCCTTGGGCAGGGCACTTAACCCCGCCTCTCCAGGTGCACAGCACTGTCCAGGGTGATGGCCACAGCAGATGGGACACCTGCCTGAAGACCTCTGCTCCAGCACAACTGAATGTGAGCTATCAGATACCATGTCCAACACAGGGCGCTGTGGAGACATGGACACGCCTAGTGCATTATTCAACCTAAAAGCTCGTGATGAGGAGCGGTAATGTGTAATCAAAGATTGATGCACAGAAAACCGTTTGGTTCTTTTGATTATGTAAAGCAATAAAGCTGCGGTTCAGAGGGGATCAAGAAATGCACAGAGTCACTTAAGAAGGACAACACAATGACAATGAGACTCACACAGAAGAGCTGTGAGAAAGTCCTTATATTGAAACATGCAGGAACACAGGAGTTTATTACTGCAAGAGGCGAGGAATTGTTTTTTTTTAAAAAAGAACATTAACTTGCCTTGCCATTAACCAGCATGATGAAGAGATAAGTTTTAACAACTTGTACTTCACCTCATTGTAAGTCACAACAGTCTTCCACCGATGCAGCACACATGTGAGGCACACACATATTGATGTGAGGCACACACACACACACTGATGTGAGGCACACACACACACATTGATGTGAGGTGCACACACATTGATGTGAAGTACACACACACATTGATGTGAGGCACACACATATTGATGTGAGGCACACACACACATTGATGTGAGGTGCACACACATTGATGTGAAGTACACACACACACTGATGTGAGGCACACAGACACACACACTGATGTGAGGCACACACACACACATTGATGTGAGGTGCACACACATTGATGTGAAGTACACACACACATTGATGTGAGGCACACACATATTGATGTGAGGCACACACACACATTGATGTGAGGCGCACACACACACATTGATGTGAGGCACACACATATTGATGTGAGGCACACACATATTGATGTGAGGCACACACACACATTGATGTGAGGTGCACACACACATTGGTGTGAGGCACACACACACATTGATGTGAGGCACACACACACATTGATGTGAGGCACATGCATGCACCCTCTGAAGAAGACAGAGTGGAGCACAGATTGTCCTGGACGATGCTCTGACCCTCTACTTTGGCTAATGAGCTTTTATTGACTTCGGCACCTGAACTCACAACCGCAACTTATCACTGTTAGCACCCTGATCCCCTGACGCATGGCACCCAAGGGAGAGCACGGCTAACGCTCATTTTACCACGGTCAGTGAGAATTCCAATGGCTAACTGCCGTGCGTTAATACTCCATAACGCGCAAGTAGTCTGAGAATGGTTAAATCACATTCTGTATCACTGCTCTGCGGCCATCACATCACCATAGCAACGGGTAAACAAATGCTCAACTGCTCTGAGTAGAACGTAAGGACTAGCGTCATTTAAAATACAGAAATAACTGATATTTGAGAGATTTACAAACAGTGAACAAGCTTTTCAGATTCACAGGTGACACATTTCGGTAGCCATGGTATAAGCGCTTAAATAACTTAAAGCCATGCATTCTGCAGTTTTAAAGACTCCGCGTCGTGCGTTAAAACTGCATAACTCTCGGCTCCTTGTTGTTTAATGCTTACTAATATCACAGCACTGAATGAACCACATGTCTGCTGGGATGTTCTATAAACAAACAATTAACTTAGAAAGTTTTTTTTTTTAAATGCCTGTTTGCCTAAGTGTTATGTAACCATCCTCTTCCCAAACGTCTGTATGTTAAATACATAATTGAATTAGGATTTCTGAGGAGACAAAACAACTTTATAGTGTTGGAATTTTTTATGTGGAAACCAACTCCACTGACTTTAACATAATAATTTAATAAAACTATCTATAATTATACTCTATTTATTGTACTAATTATGTTATAGGTTTCCTGGTTCTAGCTGATTGACAGACGCCAAATGGATATGTTTCAGATTCAAGGCAAGGTGGGTGAAGTGTCTTGCCGAAGGACACAACAACCACTGTGACAGCTGGTATTCCCAGTGGTCTCCCATTCAAATACTAACCAGGCCTTGCATTGCTTAGCTTCTGAGATTGGATGAGATTGGACATTGACAAGTAGGTTTGGCCAGATAGCACACAGCAGACCCTATATCCATCTGCACCCACTATAATGCATCTATCCTTCTGCTCTGAGTGCACAGAAGTGAAGGGATTGAACTTTGGTTAAACATGAGCCACGCATGCAGATGCTGCTAACACTTTTACTCTCTGGAGGCTATGAAACCGCAGCTCCCAAATTATTGCACTCTTGTTTACACTCTGCAAACAGCTCTGAATAAAAAACATGTTTCAGCCTATTTACAGTCAGGAGCCAAATTGTGCTAATTGTGAATACTTCAAATTTATATGTACCTGACAGAATCTCTCAATTTCTCAAGACCTTTTCAGAGATGACTAACTGCATTACAACTGCGTATAACTATCATTACAAGGGATTTATTCATGGTCCATCTTTTCTTGGTAATATAGAAACACGACTGCAAAATGTCTTATCTGGTTACAACACAATATCTATCCGATCAACATGTGACTTTGCTACAGGGCCGACTGGGTCATACCATAAAATACAGTTTGTTTTGGGGATTATATAAAATCTGAATATTGTTACGTAATCTGGATTTACCTGTAGCTACTGCTAATAGAGCGACAACTAGGTGGCTCTGCAGAGACTAAAAACACTAATAATGACACAACAGAATTGTGGAGTGGAAGCAGAACTTGTGTCACAATAGTCTGGCTCTAATGGGATAAAGGCCATGGCAATGAAGCAGCAGTTAGTGAGTCAGTTATATCAATATCAGTTTCAATATCAATAATATCATTATTCCAGATGTTCTCTTTAATATCATGATATAAACTTTCGGCCATATTGCCAGGCCCTACTGTGCTGAAAAATACAGTACATCTCTTTAAAATTCGGCATATGTGCTTTACACAACAGCACATCACAACAAAGTGCTGCGCTGCTAGAGCTTACCGTCTGCCCCTCCTATGGACAGCTGCAGACCACGCAAACAGCCATTTGTGCTAAAATGGCTGCCAAATCCTACATGTGTCACCGATTAAGAAAACAAAACTGGAAAATGAAGTAAGTACAGAGCAGTGGGTGATTATCGTTGGTGGTGAAAACTGGGGTTGATCGGAGCAATGAGACGTTGAATAGAGAAGAATAAAGATTACTCAAACATGCATGAATCACTTCAAATACAACTTCGAGAGAAATGAGAAGGGGAAACAATTATAACAAAAGGTGGATTTTGTATAGGTCTCCTTTAAGAAAATTAATACATTATTTTGTATAAAGCCCTCCATTTGCACAATGTTGAAATGTTTTCTTACTGAAAATGACTAGAAACATTTAACCATTTTGTTTTCAACCATTTACCAATCCAATACCACACCAAGAAAGACTGGAGCTGAAAATAATCGATGTGGAAAGTTTCATCGTCTAAACATCTCCACACCAAAGCAAGTCTTGTTCACAGTTTTCTGTTTTAAGTGCAGCATCTTTTCAGTCCTGTGATCGGAGGCCATCCCCGGGTCAGGGGGGTCTTCTGTTCTGTGTAGGTAGATGGAACTGTAAAATACAAATGTCTCCTTCCTCCGTTACTTCTTTACTTTTCTGTCCTTTTGAAAATGTCTGCAGTGGTGCATTGAACTTGTCTGATCTTACTGATTATTTGTTTCTGATGCAGTCTTCTGAGTCTCTTGAAATACTAAAACTGGTATCAAAACTACTCACTTGAACAAGTATCAATACTGAAAAGAAAATCACATAAATTAGATTTTTTGTGAATAGTTTTAGAATGGGCTTGATCTATGTCTGATAACATAGTATTATTAAAGGTGCACTATGTAACTTTTCTGATGGTGGTCCACCACCTGCTTGTCTCCACTGAGATGTTTTTTGTTTGTTTTTTTAAGTTCCATAATAGTGTTAAACTCACTATCTTGCATTTATCCACTCACAGGTGATTATAATACCTGGAAATATATGCAGTCTTACAGTGAATGGTGTTGCCTTTCCACAGATCTGACCTGTAACTTGGCCTCCATCAAGATAGATAAATGCTATACTGTGGAACATTCCAGGCAAAGCAAAAGTATCTCCATGGAGACAAGCAAGTTGCAGACCTTCCATCAGAAACTAACATTCTCTTGTTTGTTATCATTGTGGTAATGAAATCTGAAGCAAGTATTGATCCGCTGGTTTCAAAATTGAGTTATTTTTGGAGTCAGAAACTATAGTAACTACAGATATTATAGTTCAAGGACAGTTGATCTTCAGATTCTTTATAACAAATAAACGATTAAGATAAGAAGAAGCAATTATCTCAGACAACAGACTTTTTCAACCTAAATTCAAACTGGAGACTTCCTTTTATTCATCTTCAGTTTTATTTTTAAGACTTCAATGATTTTCCTATGACCATTTTGTCTTATTCTACCCACTTGTGCAGGAGTATAGTGCCGCTTTTCCCGCATCCCAGAGAATATGATCAATCTAAAGTAACTGTATAATTCAGACATTTATTTCCCTAACAGGCCAGATCACATTTTCAGCCCATTTAGAGGGAAGCCTGATTACATTGTGACTATTGACAACATCATCAGAATGCATCTCCGACCGTCTCTCTGCGCTCCCACTCTCAGATTTGTGTCTTCCTGCCTCCTTCTCCGTCTTTATTCAAACTTGGTGCAGTCATTAGGGTTCAGTGAGATCTTCAGATGACGCCAAATTGAATTGCGTCAGAGCTGCGGTCAGTGATCCATGATGTTGGCCATTTTCTGACAGACAAAATAAATATGAGTCTGATCTCTGTATTCATGCTGTCTATTCAAGTTTCAACAAAGGAGGAAGACATCTTTAAAGGTGCGCTATGTAACTTTTCTAGTGGAGGGTCAGCCACTTTCTTGTCTCCATGGAGATGATATTGCTTGGGTAAAAATGCTCCACTATATGGCATCTATCTCCATGGAGGCAAGCAGCTGACACCACCAGGCCAAGTAACAGGTCAGAACTGCAGCGAGCCGACTCCACTGTCAATAAGAATATACGTTTTTTAATAAACAGACTTTTCTTGAGGAGATATATAGGGTGCACTATGTAACTTTTCTGGTGGGGGGTTTGCTACCAACTTGTTTCCATGGAGATGTTATTGCTTTGCCTGGAATGTTCCACAGTATAAATTTAACTTATCTATTCTGTTTTAGTTTATTGCAGATGTTTTTATTGCTCGAAAATATCTTAAAGTAAAAATAAATAACTGCAACATTCTTGAAATTACAAACCCAATAAATGTAAACTGGAACCGAAAAATACTATGTCTACCCTTTCACCAACAGCAATGCAGCTACTCCTTTATTATTATTATTATTATTATTATTATTATTATTATTATTATTATTATTATTATTATTATTAACCAATTAGCCAGAAATGAATAACATCTTTGTAAATGTGTTGCTTGTGGTTAGCTGGGTTTCTTTTGTATTTGTATCTTTTTTCCTGTATGATCATGTCTGAAGTGTGTTAATTATAAAACCATGAACCTTTTCAATAAAAACTGTATGAAAGTTTACTTATAAAATGCCCTGAAAGGTACAGTACAAACCTGTCCTTCACCTCCTCGTCTCTTCACACAAACTTGACCCCTGCTGTTTCGTGTGTTTCGTTAAACGAATACTTGGAGCAGTTCAAAGACAGCACCCTAACCTTGAGTGTCCTCTGCTCTTCTCCTCCGCTTAACCTCCCTGTGTCTCTCTCTCCACTGGAGTTATGTGAGAGCATGGACACCAGGGATTTACAATCATTAAAAAGCATAATGAAGGAGCAGTATGTGCACATGAAAAGATTTAGACTGAATTTACATGACTCGCAGTGGCTTAAACAGGTCACCTTAAACTTCTCTTTCAGGTTGCTTAGTGCTTGTTATCAGTGTTACTTGCATGTACTTTGTGTAGCACTGTACTTAGCAATGTGCTGGAATAAATGCTACTCTTCAGCTCTTTACATACACCAAGTCTCATCCTTCAACCTTCAAGATTTTCAGAGAGTTATGGCCAAGGAATTAGCCATATATTAAAGGGCCCATATTACTCTATTTTCTGATCCATGTTATAATGTTGTTTCCTCACCACAAACATATCCAGAATCATGTTTTGTTTCAATCACACATGTTAAACACACAAACCCTGCATATTTAGGGTGAGTTCTTCTCTGAAAACACTCTACCTTGTGACATCATGTGGTAGTATAGGAAGTGCTCCACTGTGTTTTTAAATTCCATACACCTTCACCAGAATCATTTAGATAATTTCAGCCCTGGAATCGCCAGTCTACTGGACTAAAGGTAAAAGGCAGCTGTTAACTTGAAAACTACCGCTTCATGACATCACAAGGTAGAACAGAGAATTTTGAGCTAAAAGTAAAGGGTCACTCAAACATGTGTGAATGAAACAAAACACAAGTCCAGGTATGTTTTTGAGGAGGTAATAACATATTTAACATGGCTTTAAAGCTCACAAGAATCAGTTTTGTGTAATATAGGACCTTTAAGCATCTAAGTACCTGCAACAAATAGAAATCTGTTCTGTAATGGTTGGTTATTATTAGCTAGATAAATGGTTTGCTCTAATCAATTTTACTGTGAGTTTTACATCATTTACCACATACCATATTACAATTGGGACTAAATATGGACTAGGGTTAGGGGACCATGATGACTAAATTGGGACTGTCCTGCACTTACGGACTAAATCAAGTAATAACCAAAGGGAAGGGTACATTTTTATTTGAAGACATAAAATATGATTATTCTATTTAAATAAAAGACATTGAGGGTGTATTCTTTTAGTTACATGCATGTGTGTAAATTATTAAACTTTGCTGGGAGTCATTGAGAGGAGTTGTCTACTGTTCATAATCCTTTATGGCAACTTTAGTGCAACTAAAAGTCACAGTCACCATGAATACACCTCTACACACATCTGTCATGTGATCACCTCTGTCTCTCCTGTACACTATTCTTTTACAGCCTCTTTAAGCCCTGCCGTGTCTGCTCTGAATATTCATGTCCGGAGCGGTTTGGGGATCAAAGCGCAGGGTCATGCTCCACTGCTGCCTCATTACTGCTGCTGTTTGTTATAGAGGGCCGCACACAGACTGCTCCTATGTCAACGCTCTTAATCCTATTCTACTTGCAGGATGTAATGCAAAGTCTTGTGTGTTTAGAGTTAAGCCGCTGGATAAGAGCTCGTAAAAGATTCAGAGGTGCACGCGCTCGCCCCTGTGTCCTGTTCAGAAGTGCTGCTGCGGGGATGGCGGGTAGGGTATAGGTACATAGGTATAGCGTGTATGTACAGGAAGAAGATGGGGGTTATGTAACAAGCATAAAGGTATATAGAGATAGAGGAGATACAGTAATGGCCAGCTACTGTTATACAACACTATCTTTTTGGAGTGGGTTCAAGTCAGAGACAGTGGGTTTAATAGAGCATGTACCAAAGGGCTGTTGGGGAAGCTCAAGTGGAAGTAAAAAGTGTTTCAGGAAGGATGGGTCTTGTTAGAGTCCATACAAAGACATCACAAAGTACTTATACGTGTACTTTCTTGGTCTGTTTAGGCAATTTTATAAAAGGTCAAATCTAGAAATGGATAGAATATTGTATAGGTCTATGGTTGCCTTCAACAATAAAGTGGTAAATATTGTTAAAGGAGCAATGTGGAACTTTTCTGGTGGAGGGTATGCACCTGCTTACCTACCAGATGTTATTGCTTTGCACAGAATGTTCTACAGTATGGCAAAGTATCCACTGAGAAAAGTCGGTGCTTTCACTAAACCAATTATAGGTCAGGTTTGTGGAGGCCCCGCTCACAGTTAAGAATTTGTGTTTTTCAAGTTATTTTTGAGCAATAAAAACACACGTAATAAAATAAAAGCTAGAAAGATATGTTTAATGCCCTACTGTGGAACACTCAAAGCAACGCAATAACATCTCCATGGGGTCAAGCAGCTTACACTTTTAAGCTGCATTGGTCTCTTTATTTTTTTCCCAAACCACAAGACACACAGCGGTCAGATTTTTTTTCAGCTGCTTTACAGTATGAGAGCAAGGCAATGGGGCAAAGTAGATTTAATCATTGGTTCAGTTTTGTCTGGAGAGAGAATGTTACCACTCTGATAAAACAAAAAACGCACATCAGTGTGTCTGTCAGTGTGTCTGTTTTTATTTTGTTGTTTTTGACAACATCCACCCTCAAACTGCAATCAATGGTTATCAATAATATACACTGTCTACCCACTAAAAGTATCACAGCCCTCCCATCAATAATGCTGCAGAAACATTATAATTCTCCTTAGAATTTACTTCAAACACTCCAGAGTGCATTAGGCATGAGCTAATTATGGCCACTTGTATAGATAGTGATAATAGATAATAGAGTTGTTTAGCATCTGCTTGAATAGCATTTTTTCAATACAGCAATGAGAACAAACAAGCAGATTTTTGTGGAAAAACAAGACATGGCAGATTGCAATAGTTTGGCTACATCCACCATAACTAATTCTTTCATAACAATGAGCAAACCCTCATCACTGTGTATACAATATTAACTAGCAGTTTATTTTCTAAGCTACATTAATAGAATTTGGTCTTGTGATTTATTTTAATCAAAACATATAAACTGTATCTTTGATTGCTTAATAATCTGTGGAACCCTCTAATCACGCAGCTCTACTTTATACTAACGGGCAAGGTCCAATTAGCCATTCTTCTACTATGTAATGCAAACTTAGGCTGCGATAATTACATTATTTTTAGACTGTCCACCTTGAAGCCTTCCAGTCCCATGTGCGTATACTGTAATGTACAAATGCTGAGCAGCCATTATGTATATTTTGTCTATGAGCACCCTTAAGATCTCTCTAATTCACAAAAATGAAGTGGTCGATGAAAAGAGCGGGGCTGATGACATGATGAAAGCAACATGGATGAGAGCTGCGGCAGAAAATACACGAAGAACCAGCAGAAAAGTGCACAAAGAAGGAGCTAGGAAGTAGGGTGGAGGAAAGGAGACAAGGAGGCTGTGTATGTGTGTGTGTTTTTGTATGTGTGCGACTCTTGTGTGTGATCTAAGTGCGGCATACCGAGGAAAAGACAAGGAGAGAGGAGGCTACATTGCTGGCATTTTTTTCATAAAACTTTACTTTAATGAGGAATCTTTGTGTCTCTGCTGTATGCTGCAGTTTGAGGAAAAAAACCTGTCTCTAAAAGTACTGCAGTCGCCCTAGTGAAAAGGAGGTGGAGGAGAGCATTTCCTGAAGAGAACAATTAGACGCCAAATATAATCTCACTTTCGCCTATGGACCGCTTTTAATGTGGTTATCGGCGGGGTGCTGGTGACGCAGGCGGGGAGGACGGGCACCCTAGGGACCCCTCTCTACCTCTGCCTTCATCCGGCCCTCATCCCGAGCAGCAATCTTTTCTTTTTTTTTTTTTTTAGAAGTTACCCACTGCAGGCATGAGGAGAGAGAGCAGGCTATAGCTTATAATGAGCACTGTGTTCCTACAATACACTCAATTTAGAAGTGCAGTTAAGCAGCCAGCTCCACTCTCAAATCAGTTTCCAACACGTTATTGGCTTAAAGGAGAGCAGTGAAAGGGAAGAATGTAATACAGAATCATGGTCGCCTTGTGTGGTTCGTAAAGCTATAGGAGTTACCATATATGGAAGAAGGTTGGGAAGTACAGAAACAAAAGTATGATATTTTTTTGTGATAGTGAGAATATGTGATAGTGAGAATATTGCTGGGTTTCGCTGGGTTTCATTGTGATGTTTCAGATGACGTCACAACATTCTATAGGCCAATAATATTTAATACAGATGGGGGGGCAGCTAAAATTAATATTCCAAAAAATGCAGATTCTGGTTGTATACGGTGAGTTCTTGGGGCTAGTCAAAATGAGAAATTATCAGCTTCAACATTTGTGAATTTATCTTTTGGATAGTTCATAGCAAAATACAATGTAATCAATAGGAAAAACTGGATCTTGCTCCCATAGACTGTATATATAAATGGACATAGCTATCCTGCCTAATAGGAAACTAATAGGAAGTGATCATGGGCGCACTTCCGGCTCTATCGACTCTGGCTTCAATTCACTTTACATTAGAAAAAAAACTAAAAATCACAACTCTCTCCGTAACTGCTGCTGTCAGACTCGTCATTTTAATCTTAAAATGTTCGTATTAACCCGCTCTACATGATCCTGGTATTTTAATTTCGCTCTTGTGTCCGTAACTTAAGATATGAACATGAACCAAGGTCGCTCCCGTTAGCGTTAGCAACAGGTTTGACTGACAGCATTGCTAAGCGCCCGCCCCCCGCCAAACCAGCGGGCGAGAAGCGTTATTTGAAGCTTTACTTTCAACAGCGCCGCTCCAGATTGGCTCTTTGTCAACTATGAAACTCACAGTCGGAAATCCAAACTGCCTCCATGAGCTTCATTTGACTGGAGCCGGTGACGTCACACTCATTCAGTCCACTTCTTTATACAGTGCTTGCTTATACATCTGAGAGCATGACGTCTTTACATTCTAGAGCCTGAAAACCACCAATAGTCAGTATAGGTACACTTTAGGGGCCATAGTCATTTTGTGGGGCTTCTTCAACAACCTTCCAGTTCTCTTCTCTTAAACGTATTCTTCTGCTGGCACACTGAAAAGTTAAGTAGCGTGTAGGAAGCTCAAAACAACTCTGCGTCAGTCAAAAGATGAAAGTTGAGCATTGACATGGTTAGAATGGTGTGGTGTATGCAAACATGGATGAGCTAATGCATCGGAGGTAACGAACGCCATGAGATCTGCATTAGATTGGGCTAAATATGCAAAATTAGGCCGCAGCATTCATTTATAACACAACACACGCCTCACAACAAGAAGGTTCTGGGGTTGAGTTATGTGCGGGGTTAGCACGCGTCTCCTTGTGTGTGGAGAGACAAGCCTTCTAGTTTCTCCCATCAATCCAAAACATGCAAAATATAGTCCTGACCAATCTGGAGATGGGTCCCCACTGCTTCTGACAGGCCGCCCCATGGAGCAGCATTGATGGATCAAATGCAGAGAACAAATTTCCCTTCAGGGACAATAAACTGTACCTTAAGCTAAACCAAGCATCTTGGTCTGTTTATCAGTTTATCATTTATCCTTTGGTGTTGTGTAGCTTTAGGTTGCAACACAAGCAAAATGTGTGCAGGAGGAGGAGGAGAGGGCGGAGGAAGAAGATTTTTCAATGGTGGTGTGGAAAAATGAAGAAGAGGAATGAAAGGAGTAAGTCATAAGAGCAACAGAAGAGGCCGTTTCAGCAGATGCAAAGGTCCCTGGAGTCGCCACTGAGTCACTCGTCTATAAAAACATGAAGAAAGCTCATGTCATGGTTTATTTGTGTATGTGATGCGCAATTTACAGTGAGTGGATGAAATATAACTTTATATAACTACACGCATTACTTTGAATAACACTGTGCATATGCGGACATGACAGCACTGTAAAGTACTGCGCAAAATATGTTCACTGTAAAAATCTTGAGAAGCTGCAAGTTGTGGTTAACATAAATAAGGAAAAATTGGTTTCTTTTTTATGCTCCTCTGTTACTGGCTTCATAATGTTCTTCGTTGTATGGCTGCTATTTTGTTACTGAAAATCTCAAGATTGTATCAAAACCAATGGTGAAAGAAGCATTCAGTTTTGTTACTTAAGTAAAAGTATGGATACCCGAGCAAAAAAGTAAAAGCATCACATGAGAAAATCTACTTAAGTAAAAGTATTAAAGTACCTCGTTAAAAATGTACTTAAGGAGTAAAAAGTAAAAGTATTTTGCACTGATATTGAGATCTATAATAAAGCTTAAAATGTAGTGATTCTGATAAAGTTTTGTGCTGAATTTGGTACAACAGAAACAATGGAATCAATTGGGTTTTTTTTTGTTTTGTTTTTATTTGATACCTGTTGAAAGGCTGAGGGTTTATTTTCATCAACTTTATAATTTGAGCAAACAAAAACTTACAAACAGTAATAAAAAAATACTTTTACTTTTCAGTCCTGTTCAAAAATGTAGTAAAGTAGAAAGTACAGATACCTGCTCTCAAATGCAGTGAAGTAAAAGTAAAAAGTACAAGTTTTAGGTATCTGTTTTTTACTTAAGTATACTTAAGTACAGTACTTTACTACTTTTACTTGGTTGTGTTCCACCACTGATCAAAACACATTTCGTTAAGTTTCTGAAAAGAGGATGCATACCCAATGGAAAAAAGGTTGAATAATTTCAGTACCTTTTTACATAAATTCTTTCTTGTCTGCTTCATAATGATCGATTGCTCCAGCCAACTCATCCCTGTCACCTCTGCATTTTAATTCATCTGTCTTGATCGCGTTGTTTGTCATTCTTTTTCACATAATATATGAACAGTAGTGTGCAAAGTCAAATGCTTTAAAGAAACAAAATGGTGCAGACTAGACTCTAGGGCCTTTTTACAAAAATCTGAATCTGTCATTAGTGAAAAAAGTAAAAAGCTTAGTTTTGCCTCCAGAGATTGAAGTGACTGATTGACATTTGGTCCACACTGACAAACTGGACAGTGTAAAATTGGCAGGCACATATAAGGGCTTTGTGTAAGCCATAAGCAGACAGTAACTAAACACACTCAATGGCTTCATTGTCGGCTATATACAGACAAATGGACCAATCAAAAGGCTGAAGTTAGAAGGGCGGCTAACATCATAATGTCATAAATGCGTGACAAAAGCAGGTGGGCTGGAATATAAGGTAAAGATGTTGAGACTTTAAAAAGTTGAAGATGTGCAGGAACAAGATCAACAATATTTAAAGATGACATAGGCTAAGACAGACTTTTTGGGGGGTATATAGTATTAAACTATAACATACATTGATCACCATTTTAGATTTTGTTCTTTGCTAACTGCAATGTTGCATGCAATGGGTTTAGGTGAAAAATGCAATTTTCTGAGCCTCAAATGCACAGCAATACAGGATTACTCAAACAAGCATCAATCTAAATACAACTCTAAATACAACTCATCATGGAAGATGTTATAAGTTAACAGTTAAAAGCTCATAAAAGTCCCTCCCTTTAAGAAGCAAAACCCAAAATGACCCAAGTGCAGTTTATCTGAGCTTTGGTGAAATTTATTTTTTCACTTTGCTCTATACAGCTTGTCATATGCCCATAGGCGAGTTCATATTTCATTTTTCTTTATTCTTTATTCTTTATTTGTCAGGGACCATGTACAAATTCATTAATCTTATAAAAGAAAAGATGATTTGTATCAGATTTAGCTAGTGCTACTTTCCATCTGCAGTCCCTATATATGGTAGTTGGATTTAACCGGAAGCAAAAACTTAACCAGAAAGAGGAGCGTTCAAGGGTTTACAGCACATACTGACGTCACACACGCACAAGCCTTGGCCATTTTCTACTGTCACGCAGTCCTGAGTCCACTCCATTCAAAGCCGCTACACACAGCGGAGACAGAGCAGCGGCAGTGGTGAGCGCTTCTCTGAATGTTCAGTCAGAGCTCCTCCTGGGACCACAGCGCGCAGAAGAGGAGGAGGAGGACAGATGCGGTTCATTCATCATTTATTTCATCGCTGCTGCCACGTGTCTCTCCCCCTGCTTCTCTCTATATTCCCCTCAGTGTCACTGTCCCATGGGTGCTCCCTCCCGCACATCATCAAGCGCCCTGGCATCCGTGCCACATCTGAGCGATGATCAATGATATTTAATAACGAGGAAGCCGATTAGTGCATGCGTAAAAAGCCTCGTGCGGTTCACAAAGTGCAAAATAACTTAACTTGAAAAAATATTAGTAAACTATTTCAAGTTTTAAAATCTGGTAGGCTATTAGTATGACAGTGTTTGTTTGCGGTTTTTGCATTATTATAGCAAACTTGTGCCCAAATGGGGTACTGCTGACAAAACAGGTATAGACATGCCTACAGCATTTTAGCATTTATGATTCAATTGTTGATTGGTGGATAGGCAGCGCTACATTTAGTCGCTTATCCAGAACTTTCAAAATCATCGCCTAACTGCTTTGCAGTTGACTGTTCTAAGACGAATATCTTTAAATCAATTAAAAAGTAACCAATTTAACCCTGGCATGAACACATCTTCTTAGAGAGATTTTTATACTAATTGAAGTTCCCTCAGTGCATTTTTCAAGTGACTTCAATTGGAGAGCTGAGGAAGCCTCCTCATTATTTAAAAAATAGCTGCTTTAAACATTTCTACGAGTTCTGGACGAGTTTCGAGGCAGCGCGCAGATTTTACACTAGAGATAAAAATAGCTGTTGTTTGATAGTTAACTCTCCCAGGAGAATCACCGCTGTTTGCGTAATGATCCCGTATCCACCTTTGGGAATAAATAATCTCACAGCACAGGTTTTCTCTGGCAACCTGAAACTTTTACGATATTTTAAAAGTAAGGATGCAGGCTTGGTGTGGAGATTTACGCGCCTACCCAAATTGAGTTGTTAAGCCTACCATGGTTCAACCTACACATTACCCTTACAACAGACTTTACACCAACACAACATAACCAGAAACATGAAAGTCTGAAATCCACTTACTCAAAAGAAGTGCAACAGGCAAGCACAAGAGACAGGTGGAGTTCACAAAAGATGCCATGCTGGTCACGCGCATCCAGTAGTGGAGATCCGACACAACGTGTTTAGAGCAAGTCCTGCGCACGGTCCCGTTCCGAGTGGCGCTGTTCTCCTCCCGGTGCCCGCTCAGCCGTGTGTAGTCCGCTACGTGTGAGTGGATCCACCGCGCGCTCACGCTGAATGGGGAGGGCGAGTCCAAAGACAGGAGGAGGAACACGAGAGCATCTACAGCAGCAGCAGCAGCAGCCCACTCCACGCTCTCCAGAGACGCGCGAGGAGGCGGAGGAAACACAGCAGTTGGATGGATTGTGTAGTTTTCCAACTGACTATATGTAGTATCTTAAAGTACTATCCAAAACTTCAAGGGGGCTGCAAGCAACACCCCTGATTGGTCTCAGGGAATACTAAAGACTAGTCCCTACACACTGAGCATAGCCTTTTATAATATCTTTGACACTGTGGTCCAGAAGCGTAATGACATTTGAGCTGGATTTGTTTTACTCAAAATACATTTATAAAAACAAAAACAAAAAACAGTTGTTCAAAGAAAACCAGATACTACTGATAACAGTATATAAATTCTTCCAACTTGTATCACATTGCATAATTGTTTGGAACATAATTTATTTGACATTATACCAACACCAAAAACTGATCTTAAACTTAGGTTGTGCTAGGTTAATGAAAAGACATGAAAATAATCAACACTTTTTTTTATTCCAAAATGTTTAGGGTAAAACAAACTGTAAAAGTTACAACAGAACGTCAGTTTGATGAACAGAAAGGACGCAGTTTAAGCCTCAGTTGCATTCTGTGCACGTGGCCTGGGAAACACAAAAACCCAGAGGAATCAGAGCAGTAGTTTAATATATGAGTTCTTGTCCTGTTTGGAAAATACAAGTTAACTTCAGTGCTGCAACTAAGATCGAACCGTTAATTTCGTTTTAATGACAAAACAGGCCGTTTAGAACCTAAAGGGAGATGTCTCTGCGTAACAAATTGGGAATTATAATCTATGCAAATGAGACAAAAACATTAAGGCACTTGCTAGACAAATCCAATGGAACTGACTCAAACTTGAATGATAGCGCGTCCATCAGCAACAAAGTGGTCACCCTGTCCTTAAACTATGATCTCTGCACACGAGCTGTACATACATTATCTTACACAACATGAACAAATAATGCTTTTAAACCTAAAGATATGCTTAGAAACTGGAGTCTGTATAAGCTGCAGGACCAGGAATGAATCGAAAAACCAATGATAAGCAAAGCAGGCCGAATCGCCGCAGTCCAACTAAGTGCTGCCTCCTAGAGTCTATTTCACATAACTGCACATTTAGTTCACTACTATAATCTGAAATAACCTGATAAACATTATCATAATAACAGTAAGAAGTGTATATTTTAGTTTGACACCTCTGAAAGAATACAAGTCAAATACTTAATGTGGGTATTAAAAGGGAGCAACATAAGAAGGCATAGTATCTCTGTCTGATTCACTGGACAGAACTGTACATGGGACGGCTTATACACTGTGCATTTGATCCAAGCATCGCAAAGGGGAATTATGTTGTGGGTAAGCCTCAATATAATGTTAGAGGGGTCTCAAAAAATAGCTTTCTTTGGAAAATGGAAAATTTTTGCTATTAAACATCTGGACATTCAGCATATCTCCTCAGAAGACAGGACGTGTCAAGCCCATTAAGAAATAACTGACTCAAAACAACCAGTAAGAAAGCAAGGTTGTTGAATTTTTCTGGTTGCTGGGGTATAGTACAACTAGTTCCATGTTGTTTGCTCGTTTATAAAAAAAAGAAAATGAAGGAAATCTGATATGACAAGATTCCAGATGGTGTTGACTCTTGAATACAACACACCAGCCTTCACAGACACAACGACATTACAGGACAGGTCTTGGATCAGTCCCAGCCTAGAACAAAACCTGCATTATTTGCTGATGTGGATTAGCTTGGTGACATTCACATTGTCTAGTGTCTACTAACGTCATAAGAGTATGCATTAGAACATAATTTGCTTTCTCTGCCTTAAAAGTAAATGAAAGAAAAACGTTGCCGCCATGGCCCAATGATTCATGCTACTGACATGAATCTGCACTTCTATCTTGACAAATGGCTGGGGAGGACTCTTTTCAGTACCGCACTGTCCTTTAGACCAAATGCTCAACTCTTTCCTGTACTCTAGACGCAAAGAACACAACGAGGCGTGTAAAATCAGAGAGTTGGGTGAGGTGCCCCTATGAGCGTGAGCTGAAGCCTGGATAGCGCAAGTGTAAATGGTCCCAAACAGAAACTAATGGTTGACCAGGCCCTGCAGCATCATCATGAGGCGGCGTGCCCTCTTGCTCAGCGCACTGTGGGGGTCCTGCTGCAGGTGCGAGAAGAGTTTGGGCCGCACCTGGGCCAGCACCGACGCCATGTGATCACGAGTCAGAGGGTCGTTGTGGTCCAGATTCATCACAGCGTCCTCCAAGTAACTGCAAACCAACAAAAGTCAGGTCATTTAATATGGAGAGAAACATCAACCAGGGCTTTGTCACAGTATTGAAGATATAGAAATGTGTTTATTGTTGTTTGCGGTTAGGCCAATCACAATAACACATTTTGAAGTACGATATATTGCTGAAGTAAATATAGTGGTAGATGGCAGATATGAAACACTACTATGACACATTTATAGATACAAACTACAGAAATTATTCATCCATCCAACATTTTCAGCTCAAATGTCATCATAGTACAGAAAAACAACACAAATTTCCCCACTAGTACAATGAAAAAGTCCCCACGATAAATACTGACCCCAAAAAATGATTGTTCCAAGTATTTATTGTATGTTAAGTCAATATAGTAATATTATTAAGTAAGAAAGGCCTATTTGTGGTATATATATATGTTAAGCATTTAGGGCTAGTTCTGTATAAGCACAATATAATGAAGGAAAGGCATAGCAGGGAATAGGGAACATAATTGGGTACACAACCATTAGTAATGAGCCGGCTGGAGGTCCAGACTAGAGGATGACAAAGGACTCAAATGTACAGGACACCTTCACTCAGCTGCTAAATGAAAGGGCTGTGAACACTTTGAAAGTCACGCGCTTTCATTTATTCTGCTCTAAAAGGCTACACAGGAACAACACGCTCTCTAGATTGCGTCCCTGGCTCTGACTGTGGGGGACAAAGACAGAGGCCAGTTTGAATGTCGAGCACTGCCCTTGATCACAGTGCTGGCTGCTGGCCCTGGTGTGACTGTAAACTTTGTGTTGTCACCACATCATGGCACAAATTGAGTTGTGCCGTCGTCACCTGTGGCCTTCTATCACACTCCTTCCTCTCAGTGAGTTTAACACAATTGATCGTGCCACACATCTGGAGAGAGGAGGGAGCGCCCCGGGTCTCTGCAAGATCTTGTGTCTCAGCCGTACTCCCTTGATTCCCAGGATTATTCCAGATCTCTGCATGCTATTAAATATTTATGATTGGAATTTAAATAATCCCAATGAACACTTAAATCAATCTTATGATTCTGTGGCATTTAGGACAAAAAAGCTCACTAGAAAAGCATTTCCCCAAGAATCCAAGAATAATGGTTCTTGTGCCTTGGCAGAGATTTATGCTCTCCAGGTTTATTGATTTGATTTAAAAATGATAAAACAATCAGAGAGCTGTAATATTAATTACAATGCCAGCACTTCACAGCAAATGGTGCACTAAAGTAAATCTAATAAGGAGTATACAGTGTCAGAGTGATCCTGGGCCGTATGCCTGTCCAGATGGTATGCAGGCTCAGGGGGGCCACACAGAGGCTCTGTAGGCACATCCAGGCCTGAGCACAGCTGTAAAGGGACCAGGCTCCAACCAGGAGCCACTAAAAGGCTGATCGTGGAGGGACAGCCCCAAACACCAACAGGACTGCTGAGACCTAAATGATTTAGAGAACTTTTGGTTGTTAAATTTAAGTCACATTTCAAGCAGCAGTTTAACACATCTGCCAGCTTGAACAACAGTCAGTAACTTTTTAAGGAAATTGTTTTTCTTACAAAACAAAGTAATTAATTGTTATAAAAAGCAAGACAACTTAACAAATGTAACTTGGCCTGGGATCCTATATATTCTATATAGAAGATCTCAGTCTCATGTTAGTTTATTTCAGTGATGTATGTGAACGGAGCTCCTTGATCACCCACCAAATAGAGAAATGTGCTAGTTATTTCAGTCTCCTGTGTTATTTTTTCCTCAGCAATGATGTTTTTAATACAAACAGACCATGAATGTCCGTGATAGACGTGATTGACAGGTAGAGGCCAATCTATACCATAGTCCAGACAACAGGTCGCGTTTTTTTAAAAAAATATGAGAAGTGTCTATTCTTGGCTGGCCGGGCAAGTAAAGTCTTGGAAGGAGACACGGAAATCAAAAGGGACTAAAAAATGAAAAACTGTGAGGTCAAAAACACAAGGACAAAGACAGCACAAGCATGTCCAAAAACCAGAGCACTCCCCGGGTGAGACTAGAGAGGTCAGTGAGCCATGTTTGAAGAGCAGAAAAAATAAAAATGTTTAG
>KN478457.1:0-15410 GCA_000787095.1 Periophthalmodon schlosseri
CACTACTCGCTAGTGTGATGTGCAGTTTACGGCAACGGCAGTTCCCACTGGGCACTGCAGTTTTCTAACGTGGAAGTCAGTGGACTTGTTTCTTTTATTAAGTCGTTTTAGATGAATATTGCAATTTAAAATGTGCAAATTATAACACAATGATCCACGGGTGTCATAGATTATAACTATGGAGCAGAGACAAGCACAATAGGGCTGATTTAACAAAATGTTTGAAGTACTTACTATAATCGATTTGTTGCCAGGCTTGACAGGACACGGTGGTGGAGGTCTGTTAGGAGGAGCTGGTCTGGGGTTTGGAGGAAGAGAAGGAGGCGGCACAGGAGGAGGTCGGGGAGCTGGAGTTTTCTTTGGGGTGGATTTGACAGAGATCTGAGTGCCTTCTTTAGTTTGACTGTGAGAGGGGCTGTCTGTCACATACGCAGGGACAGGAGGGGGCTTCACCGCAGGCCGCACAAAAGCATGTCTGGACCGAGACGCAGGGGATGGACTGGCACCAGGAGAGGACTTTCCCTGGAAAAAAAAAATATATATATATATGAATCTAGTTTTGTTTATATTCACCTATTGAGGTGCTCTCTTACCATTTGATCCATGTTCTGTTTCTTCAGGAGGAATGTTGGATTAGCATGGCCGCTAACATGGCTGCTGTCATTCAGGGCTTTCACTTCAACAGGGACTGAACAACTGATCACAAACACAACAAAGGTACTTAGAAAAACAGCCTTCTATAAATACAATAGTGCATGTGTTCATAGGCTTCAGCCATAGACTGTAAAAAGAAGAGTGTGACGTCACCCATAGCCTCCAGTCAAATGAAGCTCATCGAGGCTAGAGCAGTTATAGGGGTGAATTGGGAGCCACGCTCCATATTTGGAATTCTGACCCCGAGTATCATAGCAATTAAAGAGCCAATCCGGGGCCAGGCTGTTGAAGGTAACGCCCATTCCTGTCCACACTGCTGGTTTAGCAGGGAGTGGGCGCTTAGCTACACTCTCAATCAAACCTGTTGGTAATGCTAATGGGAAGCAACCTCGGGGAAAGAAGGCGCCTGATTTGTCTGTTATTTATGTTCATATCTTTATTTACGAACAGACTAGCTAAATAAAATCACCAGGATCATGTAAAGGGGGTTAATACGGACATTTTAAGACCAAAATGATGAGGCTCACTGCAGCAGTTACAGAGAGAGGGGCCACAGTTTTTCAATGTAAAGTGAACACCCATGATCACTTCCTATTTGGAACGCAGTAGCTAGCGTTAGTTATGTCCATTTATATATAGAGTTTATGGTTTCAGCTTACTTTTATACAACTTTTTGTCCAGTTGACAGATTTAACTTCGGCTTTTACTATGGATCAGACCTGGATGACTGAGGGATTACACAGACACCCTACTTACATAGGTGACATTTTGAGTACTATTCACAATTCAAAAGATAGAATATTTTCTTCAAATTGTTAATTGCTATAGCAACAGACCTAATTTTTCATAATTTTGAATAGGCTTTGCTCAAAAAGGCATTACAGATACACCTCTGACCCCAGGGAATGTTATCTTGATGCACTGGGCTTAATTAACAAGGAGTTAGGAGGTTGTAAAGTAAACCTATTACTTTTACACATTTCTTCTTTCACAAAGGATTTCTTAGTTGTCCTTGCCTACATTCAATCTCTGTAGTGTACCTTGGTACTGGAGGTGGAGCGGAAGTTTTCAGTGGGCGGAGCTTATGTTTATAGCAGCACCACAGTCCGACAGCCGCAACCACAACAAAAAGCACCAACGGGAGGATCACAAGGACCAGTAGGACGTTATCTACTGAGACACAAACATTCAAATTATAAACCGTCCTTCAAATAATTTCACATTTTTAAAGAGAGACGTGATACTGACTGTTGGTGAGGACTGGTCCGCTGTCCAAGCTCCCTCCTGAGCCTCTCTGGTCACACAGAGGAGGAGCCCAACCCGGGTCACAGTGGCAGTTGTGGTTATTGTTGCAAAACTGAGAAAAAGACATAATATGGGATGCAGGTTTCCTGAGCCTGTCCAATTTTGCCACAAAAGCAGTTGGGGGATTGCCTGGGATCTAGAAAACACACTTCTTTAATACTTTACGAAGATGTGAGTCTGGTCACTGGTGAATCTCCCCCGCGCGATTGACAGGTGGATTAGCCAATCAGGGATACACATGGTTCGTCCATATCAGAAATAATAAAGGAAAAAAATATCACATGGGGCTGAAAAACATGGCGGTTTTCTGCAGAATCAATGAGCGAAGCACTAATCTCTGTTAATCTGAGGTGAGATCAATTTGATTTTATGTGTAAATCATAAGTGACCAATGAGCTCCTTCGTTTCGCATGTGTCACTGAAAAGAATCTGATTGGACAATCACGTTTGACCGGGCTTGTTGATTGATTCTGAAGAAATCCGTACGTTTTTCAGCCCCTGTGATATTTTTTTCCTTTATTATTTCTGATACGGACGGACCATGCGTGTCCCTGATTGGCTAATCCACCTGTCAATCAAACGCCCATCTGAAAATGCGGAGATTCACCAGTGATCACATCTTCATAAAGTATTAAAGAAGTGTGTGTTCTGGATCCCAGGCAACCATCCTTCATGTACTGAACTATAAGTCGATATAGTAGTTCTTGTGACAGGCCTAGTTATACAGGTTTAAATAAAGTCACTGTTAACATTGCCAGCAGGCTCAGAGCCAGCCCTCTCCTTTAGTGGGTTGGGCACATAGAGAAAATTACCCCATGTCCGTGGCACTTGGCATCGCACTGGGCAGTTCTGAGAAATGATGCATTGCGGCACACTCCATTAAAGCAAATCTGTTAAATGAAAAAGAGCAGTTTATAGGGGCGGTAAATATAGATGGATTCAATGCTTTTGGTATAAGAATAATTTCCACAACATAATACAAAATCTGCTTTACCGAGTCCTCTCCACACTTGGTCCCTGTCATGACCAGCCCGGGGTCCAGAGTGTCCCCCTGAGGGTCCTCGTCCCCCTGGGTAACCTTGTACACGTGAGTCCCCATACACTGGAACTTCTTAGTGCCAACAGTGACGGTGGTCTCTATACGGACAGCACTGGTCTCCAACGGCTTTGTGGCTGAAGAGAGACACTGGATCTTCCCACATTTAGCATCCCTACGAGAGAAAGGGTTCAAAATGCAATGTAACAAAAATAATCCTATATGGAACAATTCAGTGATGTTAAATTGAATGAGGTCTCTGAAGCATAGACTGTGTAAAGAAGTGGACTAAGTGAGTGTGACGTCACCCATAGCGTTCAGCTCCATTCAAATGAAGCTCGTTGAGGCTAGCAGTTATAGGGGAGAATTTGGGGTCGAGTTCCACATTTGAAATTCCCACCGCGAGTATCATAGCAACCAAAGAGCCAATCCGGAGTGAGGCTGTTGAAGGTAACGCCCCTTCCCGCCCGCACCGCTGGTTTAGCAAGGAGCGGGCACGTAGCAACGCTGTCAATCAAACCTGTTGCTAACGCTAACAGGAGCAACCTCGGGGAAAGAAGGCTCCTGATATGTTGTTGTTCATATCTTAATTCACAGACAAAATAGCAAAATAAAAACGCCAGGATATTTTAAGACCAAAATGACAAGGCTCACAGCAGTAGTAACAGAGAGAGGGGCGATAGAAAGTAAACTGGAGCCATAGTCAATGGAGCCGGAAGTGCAGCCCATGATCACTTCCTATTTGGAATGCGGTGGCTAGCAGGTTAGCTATGTCCATTTATACAGTGTATGCTCTGAACGTTTATTTTGATCCATATTAAAAAAAAAAAAATGTTGTAGGATTTTGGTTCAGAACGGATTTACTGACCATGGCATGTTAAGGGAATAAATTAGATTAACAATTATAAAAAATCTTTGGCTCAGTTTCTGATAAATTATTTGAGTTTTAAATAAGAAGTTGGGTTGTTGTTGAGTCTAGATAGTATTGGCAGTATTATCGGAAATGAAAATGCTGTACTCAGTGTTGGGAAATAACTGAATACATGTACAGAGAAGGTACAGTTACTCTTTCATTTGGTGGTATTCAGATTACAGTTACTTTTCTAAAATAAAAGGAATACATGCCAGTACATTCACACAATTTAGGATCAAACCGCACAGAATCAGAGAGAAAAATATAAAACTCAGCTCTTGTGGTGAGGCAGGTGAGATTTTAACTTCAACTAATGATGGAAACACAGAACAAACAGTGAAGCAAACATAAAGCTGTTTTTAAACCTATGTTGCGTTTTTACTCTATAATTTAAATGTGACTCCATGTAAAAGTATTCTTAGTATTCAGAATGCAGTACTCTGATTGGACCATGTACCAGAATACGTTACAAAATACATTTTAATGCAGAAGTAATGAAGAAATTCAAAGTATTCTTCCCATCACTTTGGACTGGTGCATTTCAAGGTTGGAATCCAGTGCTATTTGTTTCACCCCAATCTTTTTGTAGCTGGGTTCCATCTAAAATCTACTGAAAAAGTGTTTACCTTTCTGTGCATTTCCTGTACTTTCCATACAGATCTTTGCCACAGTTTCCGTACATATCCCCGGCCTCATTCACCTTCTTAAAACACAGGTCTTGAGCCGGACGACCATCTATCAAAGACAAAAGGGTGATGCATACAGAGATAATAGTTTGATTAGTCGCTCAAATTCACCGAGGCCAGATGGCATGGCTCCCTGCTCTGAGTGGCTCTTGTGGAATGAAGGCTCCCTGCTCTGAGTGGCTTTTGTGGGGGAGGTCACAAACACCAACACTGTCCCATAACACGGCTTCAACTGACACACTGGGCTCATATTGTAAAACAAATGTAATTGTAAATACATTGCTCCAGACTATGTTAAAGAGGTGCTCCTTCAGGCCAAGTAACAGTCAGGTTTGTGGAGATGCAAGCCCGCTCAGAGTAAGGACGCAAGTTTTTCAGTGCAATAAAAACAATCAAAATGGAGATGCACTTTTAAAGATACAAATTTACTTCACATATCATTTTGTCAGGATCATCAAAACACACAGATGCTACACTGAGTCTATCCAGATCTGATCATTTTTGCAAAAGTTACAGGGATTTTTATATTTCCAAAATGGCCGTTTTGTTAAGAGTTCGTTATGACCACACCCTAGGACTTATGTAAATTCTTTTAACAACTTTTGACCCCAGATAGGTCCTGATGATACTGCACCAGTTTGGGGTCTGTTGGATAAAAACCCAAGGACAAGTTTGTTAAAGTATGAGGTCTAGATTTTGGACATTCTGCAAATTTGATTCAAAATGTCCACCTTCACGTTGGAGATAGGGTGTGGTCCCTTTTCAGTGCAATAAAAAAAAAATAAAAAATGAAAAAAAAGCAAACAAACATGCTTTTATTTTAGTCTATTTTTGGCTAAAATGTTTCGTACTGTTGCTTTAAATATTTACCAATTTTGATGTGTCGTGTAAACATGCACACAGAGCAAAAAATACTCAAGTACAAGTAAAAGTATCACATGAAAAGACATATTTAAGTAAAAGTATTAAAGTACTATTTAAAAATGTACTTAAAGAGTAAAAAGTAAAAATATTTCATGCAGATTTTGAGTCTTATAAAGCTTCAAATGTAGTGATGTGCTGAATTTTGTTCAACAGAAACAACAAAATCATTCGTTTTTTCTGGCTGGTTTTATTTGTAAATTTTAGTTTGCTCAAATTGTGAAGTCGATAAAAAATAACCCCTCAGCCTTTTCAGCGGGTTCAAACAATAATAAAAAATACTTTTACTTTTCAGTCCAGTTCAGAAATGTAGTGGAGTAGAAAGTACAGATACTGCTCTCAAATGTAGTGAAGTAAAAGTAAAAAGTATCCATTTTAAATCTGACTTAAGTACAGTACTTTGCTACTTCTACTTCGATACCTTCCACCACTGTCTAGAACATTAGACTCTATTGTCAAATCCAGAAAATATAAACTGTGAAACTCGAAGGGAAAGTGGTAGATTATAGAGGCTTCATGTTCTGGAAGTAAACACAGCGTTTCTCAAAATCAATGCTTTATAGATTTCTCCATTTGATCCAAACACAGCGTCTACATCTGTACTGTAAGTCACACCCCTCCGAATCAATACACACACAATGTTGGGTTTCCATGCTTCCTGGGGATGTTACATGAGTGGTGGAAGAAGTACTCAATTTTGTGACTTAAGGAAAGTACAGATACCAGAGCAAAAAAATACTCAAGTAAAAGTAGTCTATGTAATCTCAGACTTTTCAGCAGGTCTCAAACAATAATGAAAAATACTTTTACTTTTCAGTCCAGTTAAAAAATGTAGTGGAGTAGCAAGTACAGACACTGCTCTAAAATGTAGTGAAGTAAAAGTAAAAAGTACCCACTTTAAAATCTACTTAAGCAAAGTACAGACCTAAATTCTCTACTTAAGTACAGTACTTTACTATTTGTACTTCGCTACATTCCTCCACTGCATTATATTGACTTAACATTAATTTCCTGGAGACTGATCCAATCTTTAACCATAGTGACTACTTGCCTAACGTCTGAACTTTAAACCAACTTTAAAGCAGTTGATCTATAATAAAGAATTTACATTATGGGGACCAGATTTTAGTCCCCATAGGAAAAACAGGACCCTTTAAAGGTGAGTGTGTGTATACAGATTTTAGTCCCCACAATGTAATAAATACCTGAACAAACACACTGACCTTTGCCCCAGAGAGAGCGACACTGCTGCTCCAGAGTCAGGCACATCCCGGTGTAACAGTAAGCCCTGCCCCCTGCACACGTTGCTCCGTCCATCAGGTAAAAGTTAGCCGGACAAGATTCAGCCTTCCCGTCGCAGTATTCCGGGAGGTCACATGATCCGGAGGCAGCGCGGCACAACACCCCAGGGCTCTTTAACTTGAGGGGAGAAAGAGCAGAAACGAAACAATGAACAAAAGGTGTTAATTTGATATATCTTAATGATAACATCACAAACAAGCTTGCTTAAATTTGGGAGCACTAGCTAGATATAGTTGGTACCAGAGACTGTATAAAAAAGTGGACTATGTGAGTGTGATGACACCCATAGTGTTCGGCTCCAGTCAAATGAAGCTCATCAAGGCTAGAGCAGTTACAGGGGCCAATTTGGAGCTGAGTTCCATATGAGGAATTCCAACCGCAAGTATCATAGCAACCAAAGAGCCAATCCACAGTGAGGTAATGCCCCTTCCCACCCGCATCGCTGGTTTAGCAGGGAGCGGGCATAGAGCAATGCTGTCAATCAAACCTGTTGCTAACGCTAGTGGAAGCGACCTCGGGCAAAGAAGGCGCCTGATTTGTACGTTATTAATGTTCATATCTTGATTTACGGACAAAATAGTGAAATAAAAATACCAGGATCGATGGAGCCGGAGTCCTATTTGGAACGCGGTGGCTAGCGCATTAGCTATGTCCATTTACATATACAGTCTATGGTTGGTACAGAGAAAGTCAAGCAATTTTGTATACATAAAAAAAAATAATATTAAACAGCAGTCCCAAACAGTTTACAAGAACAGACACAAAAATGTATTGATCAGTTTAAATCATGAAACGGAGAAGAAGGGGACTATGTATTGGTTTCCAGAATCTACAAAAATCAAAAATAATTAGGGGGATTGTAGATTTCAAACTTATTTCAATCTAAAATACCTTTAATTAGATTCCTTACATTGAACCTATGTGATTTCTACGCATTACCTTGCAGTTGTCGCAGCAGACGCCATGGGCACATTCGGCGCCAGCTTTCAAAGTGCAGTTGTTGGCGTTGCAGCATGGACTTGTACACTCCTACAACCACAACAAACTAGTAATTAAAGGTGCTCTATGTAACTTTTCTGCTTGGGGATCTGCCACCTGCTTGTCTCCATGGAGATATTATTGCTTAAGCCTTGCCTATGTTCCACAGGCTTTAAACGTACCCATCTTACATATTTTAAATTATAGGCGCTCTAAAGCTTAAAAAAAAAAAGTTTAATGCAATTTTGTAGAATCTAATCAAAGCAGCAATAACATCTCCATCCCCCCCAGAAAAGTTACAAAGTGCCTCTTTAAAGGGCCCATATTGTGCTGTTTTCTGATCAGTGTTATAATGTTGTTTCCTTATCAAAAACACACCTGGAGTTGTGTTTTGTTTCATTCAGATACGTTTATGTTTTTCTCTCAAACTGAAAATACTCTGTTCCACCTTGTGATGTCATGTGGTAATACAGGAAGTGCTCCACTGTGTTTTTAAACTTAACTTCATAAACCTTCACTAGAATCATTTGGATGATTTCAGCCCTGGAATTGCCAATCTCTACTGAACTAAAGGTAAAAGGAGCTATAGTGGGGTACAGAGCTTAGCCTGAGAAAATAAATGGTTTGAGAGCGGAGTTAACAAAGCAATTTTAGTTAGGAAAAACAATCCTTCCTTGAACAGGCATGGGGGTCTCAGACATCACCTCTCACCTATATACAACCCTATCCTCAGACCCAAAGCAAACAAAAGGTACAAAGAGAACAACAGAACCAGCCAGGGCCATTAAGGCTGAATGGAGGTTCATCAGGCTGAAACTGTAAGCAGTAGCTGTTTACAGTTTCATTGTAGTTAGCTCCTCCCTTCAGACAGATATAAGGCAGTGTCCAGCAGTAAACTGACCAGAACTGAAGAAGCGGCTTGGATGAGCAGCCAAACGTCTTCACTCCTACAACTTTTTGTCCAGTTGACAGATTTAACTTTGGCTTTTACTATGGTAAAAGGAGCTGTTAACTTGTAAACTACCGCTTCATGACATCACAAGGTGGAACAAAGCATTTTGAGCTTTGGAGATGTAGACAGACTAATAATAAAGTGTTTCTCAAACATGCGTGAATGACACAAAACACAACTCCAGGTATGTTTTTGAGGAGGTAAGAGGTAACATGGCTCAAAGCTCACAAGTGTCAATTTTGCGTAATACAGGAACTTTGTATAAACTTTAAGCTAAATACCCATAATTTGTAACTGACCTCCTCCTCCCCGCAATCGCACTCCTCTCCCTCCTCTAGGTATCCGTTCCCGCAGCGCTGGCCTCCATACATGACTCTGGTGTTGGGCAGATTAAATAGACACTTCCCACCTCCGGAGTTCAGGTAGTTCTTAAGCTCCTCCATGTTACAGGCATTAAACACTTTTGGAAATGGATGCCTGGGTCACACAGATACACACATTTTTCCACTGGTCCTGTTCACTGGCTGTCTCCAAGATGAATAGCAGTTGTATTTTTAACGTACCCAGTGGCAGCAGCCATGATGCATCCCCCGTCCTCTGCTTTGGCCTGGCAGCATCCAGGGACATCATGACTCATGCCAAAGTTGTGTCCCATCTCATGAGCCATCGTCGCGGCAACACCAACAGCCGACTCTGAGTGGTCCTGTGGAATGCATTACTTTAGACTGAATTTGAATGAGAGAGTTTATTTTGGTTGCATTAAAGAAGTGAATAAACAATCTTTTCATACAACAAAATTAACCAAAAAGGCGTCAGCTTTACAGTGTAACATCTGCCCCACAGAAATTTAATTAAAGGGCCCTTATTATGCTGTTTTCTGATCTATGTAATTACAATATAGGCTAAGTTCTTCTCTCAAACAGAAAACACTCTGTTCCACCTTGTGATGTCATGTGGTAATACAGGAAGCGCTTCACCATGTTTTTAAACTCCATACATGTTCACTAGAATCATTTGGATGATTTCAGTTCTGGAATTGCCAGTCTCTACTGAACTAAAGGCAAAAGGAGCTGTTAACTTGAAAACTACCACTATGTGACATCACAAGGTGGAACAGAGCATTTTGAGCTTTGGAGATGTAGTAATGTAATAATAAAGGGTTACTCCAACAATGTTGAATGAAACAAAACACAACTCTAGGTATATTTTTGAGGAGGTAACAACATTATAACATGGCTTAAAGCTCACAAGAGTCCATTTTGTGTAATGGTGCGTTCACACCGGGGCGTCGAGTTTACATGCAAAAAAGAAGTGACTTGCTGTAAAACAGAGAGACATACTTTATTTACCTAGAGGGAAGTTGAAATATATATATGGCTCACTAATGATGATGAGGAGGGGAGTTCATATGTATTATTCAATTACCAGTGGTCATAATGCTCCATAATATTAAAGCACAATTTGATTCCTTACTGTGTTGACTCCTCCAGACTGGAAGTCGGAGCACATGGCTTTGAGCGGTGCCAGTCCAATGGTGCTGCCCTGGAATGACTTCCCCCTGGAAACATAAATCAAACCCTTCATTAGCTTAATATGAGATAATATAATATTAATAATATATAATATGACTATAAACCTCTATCCCTGAGTCTGAAGGTGGACAACAGAGGGATAATGGAGCAAGTCATGTATGAATGAATGAATGCATTTATTTTATGTGCCTTGCATACAAATATGCCGAGCCCTTTAATGGGCTTATAAGACACCATTAACAAAATACAATAAAATACAGGGTGTCCAAACAGTCTCTTTACAATTAAAAAAAAATATTATAAAGCCAATTGATCAGATTTCTTAATCAGACTTGTTCTGTTGTTCTCAGTAGTTTCCAAAGTTTTGACCTCATTTAATCCACCTCTATATGGGCTCCATAAGAGGTACATCAAGACAATATTGGATTTCTTGTCATGTTCGCTGTAACAGAGCCTCATCAATGGTTCAATCACATCTGTATCTTTTGCTTTAGTTCAGTAATGTCCCGTATCTTTGTTCAACACATAATATCTTTATCACATGATCCACACTGTGCCTTCTCTTGAGAAGGAGCCATTTCTTAGGGGTTCATTCAAAAGGTGCCTCTTTAATCAAAAGGATGCCTGACATACAAAAATGCAATGTGATTAAAAACCTTTATAACCACTGAGTACAATAGAACAAATCTAATTAATATATCTTATCAATTACCTTTGTATTTAAATTTTAAAACTGTAAAGAGACTTTATGGACACCGTGTACAATAGGCCAGTTGCCAGATGTGTGTTACAAACACAAATGAACTAATTTAAACAAACTAATTTAGGTTGCCGATGTGTGTTACAAACACAAATGAACTAATTTAAACAAACTAATTTGCCGCTTCTTCCAGGCTTTACAGAGAAATAATGCCAACATATATAACATTAGAAATAAACAACCATTTCATCTTGTTGTCATCATTACACCAGAACATTTCAGGGCATTGGGTGAACATTCCATCAAACAAAGGATTTCTAAATTCATCATAAAATGGACAATACAACAAAAACATGAGCTTCAGGTTTTTATTCTGCACTCGTCTCTTTTAATGTTCATTTTATGATGGTTATTTATGTTTTAATTTGTTGTATTGTGATTTTAATGTCTTTCTTATTCTGCAAAGCGCTTTGAATTATTTTGTGTACCAACTGTGCTATACAAATAACCTTGCCTTGCCTTCACTTTCCACTTCTCCCAACTCACACAAACCACAGAGTCTTTCTTCTTCATGGCTTTGGGAAAACTTTCCAGTTTCTAAGGCCAGGGGAAGAATTCCCGTGCACAGCTGTGCAACCAACGATCTTTGATTCCTACTCAAATTTGCTCTGACATAAATCCATTCTTAAGCAAATCTTTTAATGTAATAATAGATAAATGGCACTGACGTAATGAGCTGTGCGTTGTCATTGGGCAGAGCGCGGAGATGCTTCCCTCTCCAGGACAGGAATGAGGCCAGAGTGCTGTGAGGGTTCTCAGAGACGCTGATCTGGTCCTGACTGGTCCACACCTCCAAACGAATTACAGCCACGCGAATGTTCAAAGCCTTGTAGTACTGCAAACAGCAATATTTAAAAGGAAACTGAAATTAGAGCCTGCAGAAAAATACAGCTGATGATGGTAAGTCTATGTGTATATGTCTTGTTTATATCTTGATGTGCACATTTAGTTTCACTTATATATTAGCTTAAGTTGTTTATTCTTGTAGTAATAAGAAAGGATAGGAAAAGTGAATTAGATAGGTAGGTAGCTAAGAATTACAGAGGCAAATTAGCCCCTATAACTGCTAGCTTCAATGAGCTTCATTTGACTGGAGCCGAACACTATGGGTGAAGTCACACTCACTTAGTCCACTTCTTTATACAGTCTATGCTTCAGACAGACATAAGGCAGTATCCAGCAGTGATCTGACCAGAACTGAAGAAGCGGCTTGGATGAGCAGCCAAACGTCTTCACTCTAAAACTTTTGTCCAGTTACAGAATAGAATATTTCTTTTGCTATGGATCACACCTGGACGACTGAGGGATCACACAGACATTAACATAAGGTATAAAGTTGATGATCTTGTTAGATTGATTATGGATTTTTATATTTTTAAATTTATTTTTTTTAGGGGCACTATGCAACTTTCCTAGCAGAGGGTCTGCCATCTGCTTGTCTGCATGGCGATGTTATGCCCGTAATGTTACACAGTATGGCATTAAATGTATAAATCTCCATGGTGACGCCTCCAAGCCAATTTACAGGTAAGATCTGTGGAGAGACAAGCCTACTCACAGTAGTAAGCATTTTTTCCACAATATAAATCAAATAAATACAACATAAGTGAGTTTAATGCCATACTGTGAAACATTCCAGGCAAAAAAATAACATCCCTACACAAGTGGCTGATCATCTACTAGAAAAGTTACGCAGTACATCTTTAAACATTTTCAGAAGTAGTCTTTGTTACCTTGTCAACCAAGTTAGCTGCTTCCAGTAACTTCAGTTGTGTTTTCTCGAGGCTACTCCCATGTTTCTCAAACTGTAAACGACATAAGCCACATCAATTAGAAACGGACACACCCCAACATGGTTCATCACACCAAAAACACCAAAACCTCAAAAGGAAATTTCTCCCACTACAAATGGAAACCAAAGATCTGAATCACGGCTGTAACCAAGTTTAGTGATATAGTTTATGAGATTTAAACTAAACAAAATAACACATGGGACTTGTATAGTGCTTTTTGGACAGTTCAAAATAGAGGTCGGTATTAACAGGTGAATTCTGAGTAACTAAAAAATGAATTTATGTAGTGAGTCCAAGTTTCTGATGTGTTCTAAATTACATGTCTTTAAAACAATATAGAATAATGATAGAATAATAAAAGTAGTAAAGTACTGTACTCAAGCAGAATTTTTAAGTATCTGTACTTTACTTAAATACATTTTACAGTGGATACGTTTTACTTTTACTTCACTACATTTGAGAGCAGTATCTTTACTTTCTACTCTACTACATGTTAACTGGACTAAAAAGTAAAAAGTACTTTTCATATGATTTGAGGGGTTATTTTTACCATGTTCGTGGTAACATCCTGACTCAAGTTTTCGAGTTCAAGCTTCGGCTTTGAGCAAACAAAAATAAATACACAAAATCATAAGAACACAAGAAAACTAAGAAATTGATTCGTATTGTTACTGTGACCAAAATATGTGTCATTTTTGAATCAATATCTCTACATTTACACTTAAAGAAATTAACACTTGTGTGAAACACTTTACTGTTCACTCTTAAAAGTAAATTTTTAAACAGGCACTTAAGTACTTTTACTTAAGTAGATTTTTTCATGTGATACTTTTTACCTCTGTATCTGTAATTTTACTTAAGTAACAAAATTGAGTATTTCATCCAACACTGATTAAAATAAAACTGAGTGGGTTTTGGGTTATAGATGAGATTATAGATACAGTTGAAACCAGAAGTTTACATACACGATATAAACACACACACACACACACTTTTTTTTCTCACTGTCTGACATGAAATCAGACTAAACTTTTCCTGTTTTAGGTCAGTTAGGATTGGCTTGTGGAAAGATATCCAAAACGTTTGACCCAAGTCATACAGTTTAAAGACAATGGTACCAAATACTAATGAAATGTATGTAAACATCTGACTTTGAAGAAACTCATGAAAAATTGTTAAAAAAAACCCTCTTCTCTCATTATTCTGCAAATAGAAATAATTTTGTTAATCCTAATTGACCTAAAACAGAAAAATTTTAGTCCGATTTAATGTCAGACAGTGAGAAAAAAAAGCGTATGTGTCTTTTTATATAGTGTATGTAACTGTAGCTGATTTAGTTGATAGGTTGGCTGAAAAAAAACATCAAAATAATACAAATCTACCTGGGTACAGTGTCGGTAGCATTAGCAAAAACACTATGGTTAAGTTGATGGAGTAAACCACAATGGGGAATAACTGCAAGTATATAGTCTCAAGTAGGTAATAAAATGATGCTTTGTCTAGATTAAATACACATTAAAACAACTGTAAGCTCTATAAACACAAGCACCCATTACTGCAATATAAAACTGTGTACTTAAACACGACCTTGTCTGGTTGAGTACTTCTCCGCAGTGTCCTTACCTCAGCTCTGTCTGCCACGAGCAACAACTCCACATATTTCATATTCTGAACGAGGTCCCTTTTTTCCTACAAAACGAGACAAGAAAGGTCAAAGGTGAAGTACGGGGCCATTAAAAACGCCTGTCCCGATATTGACGGCGGGCGTGTCCTCTGTGAGCTCACCCTTTTGTTGTGGGGTGACATCATGCCGTGGATAAAGTTATTGAGACCCCCCTCGAGGTCTTCGTAGTTGCCGTGGTGATGCGGACAGTGACCCGTTTGGAGATGGAGGCTGTCAGCTCTGAAGACAGCGTGTTGTTGTTGTTGGGTGTCGTTGTAAACAGGAAGCGGCTCAACCAGGTAGCTGACGCTGGCGTTTAGGGAAATTAGTCCCCTGGGAACACAAGGCATATAGGTAATGGTTCCATCTAATAATAGGTTTAAACAGTCAATACAAATCAATAGAGCTTTGGGTGACCATTAGGAGATTGTGCAAAAGACATTTGTTTCAACTGAATAACATGTATGGCAGCACTTGGGGGTCAAATGCTAAAATGGGATCAAATCTATAGTACTGTGACAGCTATAAAAGGCTAAAACTGAAATTAATTGAGATTATTAAAGGTCCCATATGGCGCAATTTTCTGATCTCTGTTATAATGTTGTTTCCTCATCACAAACAGACCTGGAGTTGTGTTTTGTTTCATTCACACATGTTTAACACACAAAGCCTGCATATTTAGGCTGAGTTGAGTTCTTCTCTCAAACTGAAGACCTCCATACACCTTCATTAGAAGCATTTGGATGATTTCAGCCCTCGCCAATTACCAATCTCTACTGAACAAAAGGTAAAAGGAGCTGTTAACTTGAAAACTACCGCTTCATAACATCACAAGGTGGAACGAAGCATTTTGAGCTTTGGAGATGTAGACAGACTAATAATAAAGTGTTACTCAAACATGTGTGAATGAAACAA
>KN478458.1:8544-23043 GCA_000787095.1 Periophthalmodon schlosseri
TCATTAAAATCTATCACTTGCACACCATAAAGGGCTGTACTCCACACACTGATAACAATACCTTCTCCAACATTTCTCCTATTTGCATCAGCTTCCTGTGGCTCTCCTGCTGCTTTGACGTTAAATATGTTACACTTCAATTGCACTTTAGAACACACCCTTAAATGTGTTGGCATTTCTGTTGAAGCACTGGGCTAATTAGCAGATGTTACGTTACAATGAGCACCTATTTGGATGAGCTGAGAAATCCTTGAATCCTCAGTTGAGAAGAGCACAGAATACGAATAGTAGTAGCAGCCTGAATGTTGTGAAGCAATTAGTAAAATGTTGGAGAGAAAAATAAAAAGAGCAGAACATGAGTCACGGAGGAGGGGAGTAACTCAAGTAAATTGTAAAGAAGTTGAGATTAAAATAATACACACTCGTTGCTTGTCTGGATCCACATATCTGATGCCAAAGTAGTCCTTCTCCAGCAAGTTCAGGTGATGGCAGATGAGGTCAAACAAGTACTGGCCTTTAGCGTCCCGCTGGAAAAGATCAAAAACTTATTATTAGACTATCTGATCAAAACAGAAACACAAACTAATACAGACATCCACCAAGGCACTGTATGTGTCTTGCAGTTTATTCAAGAGAAGGTTTATTAGGAGGAAGCTTTACCTAATTCAGTCATTGTCAAGCAATTTTGACTGGTTACAATTAACCAATTACAAGGCTGCAATTATGTAGGTATAATATACTGAATAATCCACTGCAAACTGAAGATTTTGTCTCCATGGAGTCTTATGGTGTACTCAGTGATTTTTTCTTCTTCTTCAATTACAAAATGGAACACACAATGATTTTTTTTCTCAGAATTATCCAGCCCTACCTCCATTCTGTTCATTCTCTCAGCAGTCTGCCAATCTCATTCAACTTCCTCGTTCTCTCAACCAATCATAGCTCAGCTGCATACATTTATAATGTTGTGTCTCTCCTGTCACTCACTGCCCCTCAATGAGATACAGCAGAACCATCTTTTCACAGCTTCCTCTCAGCCACAACTAGTGTCTATGCTCAGACAGGAACAGAGCCGAACAAACTTTATAAAACTTTATCAAACTCTCCTACACCCCTAGCCACACAGTTTACATACCAAATGTTTTATTTGTCTCTTCTGATGGAATTTACCTTTAAATTTTTAATTAAAGCTGCATCACTTTTCTGTAGGGGGTGAACCATCTGCTTCTTTCCAAGAAGACACCAATTGCTTTGCTTGGAATGTTGCACAGTATGGCATTAAACTGCATTTGTATGCATTTGTACTGAAAGTGGGGTCACCTATCCATAGATCTGACCTGTAACTTGGCCTAATGGTGTTGCCTGCTTGTCTCCGTGGAGACAAGTCAGTTTAATGCCATACCATGAACATTCCAGGCAAAGCAATAACATCTCCATAACTGGCTTTTCAAAGTTAACTGAAAACAGCCTCATACTCATAAAAGTATATAATCCACAATATATTTTGGATACCAGGATATCTGTTACCTTTATCACCCATATCAACAAATGAACGATGATGACATGACCTCTTTGTTGTATGAATTCTCTATCTCTGTCTTTTTCCTTTATATAGTGTGCATCCAGAATAAACAAATCACATCACTTCTTCTCTTTTGATGTGGTCCACTTTTGCAGCCTGTACGCTGTCAAAATGGCCACCAGAACAAGTTTTAATATTTCACTACCCTCAAGGGAGATGTACGAGTGCTATCAAATATTCATATTGAGGCTTCAGCCATCTGCAGAAGCTGTGAGACATTTCTACGGCAAGACAGAAGACCTGGACTAAACCAAGTGTTAGGAGTGAATGTACAGAAAGAAAACTCCAGAAACATTGTTAAATAAATAATTCATGTTTATAATTGATTATCATTACTGTGAAAAAATGTGAGAATGAATCTTATTTGATGCAACAAAGTCAGGTTTTTTTAGTCTGGCAATCAGAGTTTTTTGCCACAGAAAATATATGACATTTTTGCCCATTAATAACAGCAAGATAGCAGCAGATAATATGCCTGAAATGTAAAAAAAACTGCACCATTTGTTCCGATAACCATCTAGTCAGCCAAAGCTAATAATTACATAATGTTAGCCTAGTGGGATACTTAATCAATTATTCCTCAAAAAGAACACTGTAGTGTAAGTATGCGTCATAAATTAAGCAGCAACACATTTATCACCGATTTCTCACCCTCTAAATAATTACTTCCTTTTACTACTTTGCTCTAATCATTGTAAAATAGAACATTAGTATTAGTATTTCCGTATTTCAATTGCCTCCTTCCCAGTCGGTAATGTGCTTCTCTCTTTTGCAGTCGTCAGAAATGGCCGAGGGGGCTTTTTTACTCTCACACACCTGGGATACTGCCTTGAAGAAGTTGGACCGCAGATGGCGCTGTCGTCCCGCCTCCAATGGCATGTGACCACTCTGAGGAAGACTGCTAGTGAGCAGTCGAAACTGTCAGGTATGAAAACAAACTAAACCTTGGTCTGAAATACCGTGGTCTGGAAAAAGAATCTATTAAAATAATTTAAAGGAAAACTAGATGAACCTAATTGGACTATTAGTAATACGTGCTTTAAATGTGGTTTTATGTGAGGCGAATAAAATAAATATTTCCCCAATATATAAATGAATGATCAAAACCTATACATCAAAATATAAGATATGGAAACAGTATTCTAGTATTGAGCTTTTAAAACAAGGTAGAAAACAGATATACCAGAGTTACCCTGGAGTACTGTCATAAATATTTTACTTTGTTTTGTCCTAGTAACAGAGAGGATCCAGGATTTTAAATCAAGTCAAGCTAAACCTATCTGTTCTATAATAACTATTGATTTTACAGTCCTATGAGTTGTACAGTCTCTGGATGTCTGAGGCAGGGTTTTTTTACTATTTGTACAGAATCCCTAGTCATGGACACTAGTGTGGGACAAAAATGAATAGCTCAATAGTTTTTGGATTATCCTGATAATAATACTGAAATGATATTATGTCAGTCCAACAGACATGTGGTAAAACAGGTCTGATTGTTGAGATTTTAGTTTGGTAACATTTACATTTACATTTTATTGAATCCTTTTCCCCCAGCATTTTTCATTTTAGACAATATACTCAATAATCAAAATTTGCTAATCTTTATCTTTCTTTTCAATACAACATTCACGATATTATCAATATTTGAAAAATCTGCCCCCCTCTATGGACACTCAAGTCCATCAAGTCAGTGCTTCCATTGAAGGATGTAAGATGTACAGGCCTATTCACCAAGAAATACAAAATGAACTGATATGGCGTTCTACATCACTGACCAACACAAATGTAAAATGTGTCTGTATGTCTTTAGATATGAATTTGACTCCCCTGTTCAACTACTAGAGCTGCATGTGTATACTTCTATAAATGTGATCATGGTCTGAAGTGATACACAGGATGCTGCAGAGGACACTGAAGTGTATAATTTCTCCCTCTGTCCTTTATGATGAACTCTGTGTTCACATAGAGTACTGGCAGTAATTCAGAAGTGCATAGTCAGTGAAAGTCTGATCCAGATATATGAGAGCGGGGGAGGTACAGAACAGTAAGTAAAACCACACAGAGAGGGTGAGAAGTGATGAAGTCAACCAAGGCCAGCCCTCACCTGAAGGGGGAAGGACACGCTGTCTTTGAATCATTCGGACCAGTGTGACAGTGCACATGCTATCTCTCTTCCATAAGCTGAGGCAGTGTATAGAAACAATATGGTAGAGTGATGGTTCCAGCTCAAATGGATGTAATGAAACAGCATTCAGTTACAGAAATGCTATGTATACAATAGTCAAACTTGACCCTCCAAGTCATGGGTTTCAGAGTGACGTAAATCTAGAACCACTGCCATAGCAATTGACAATTCAAAATAAAATATTGTATCTTTTGAATGGGCAAAAGTCCTCCAAATATTACCTAGAAACAGGTGGCCATGAATAGCCACCTCTCTTCGGAATAAGCTGAAAAGATGTATAACCGAGAAGCAATCGTAGCATAAAGACACAGATTTGACTCATGTTTGACTATTAAGGCTCTCAAGGCCCATAATTGTTTGGAAATTTGGAAACTTAAAAAAATATTGGGCCACTGCTACTCAGAATCATCATCAATGATACTGCCAATCTATGAAATGATAGGTGACGCATATCTAAGTCTCTTAATTGTGTTCTAGATCATCAATATATATTTTTGCATGCTAAATCAGTACCTGTTTTATTTTACAGACACATGTTTGAGGAGTAATGTTTTGACCTAGAGCTACAGAAAAGAGTAGAAGATGCTCCGTATGTGAAACCAAGAATACCAAGAAAGAAAACCAAGTAATTTTGGCTCCCTCACAATCAGCGGTGGAACATAACAAGTAAAAGTAGTAAAGTACTGCACTTAAGCAAAAAAGTATCTGTACTTTACTTAAGTACATTTTACAATAGATACTTTTTACTTTTACTTCACTACATTTAAGAGCAGGTATCGGTACTTTCTACTCCACAACATTTTTTGAACTGGACTGAAAAGTAAAAGTATTTTTTATTATTGTCTGAAACCTGCTGAAAAGGCTGAGGGTTTATTTTTACCATGTTCATAGTTTGAGCAAACAAAAAATACAAATAAAAACAGTTAGGAAAAAAATATCACTTCAGTTGTTTCTGTTGAAAAAATTCAACACAAATCTGTATCAAAATCACTACATTCGAAGCCTTATAAGACCTCAAAATCTGCACGAAATACTTTTACTTTTTACTCTTTGCATACATTTTTAAAGTATTTTAATACTTTTAATTAAGTAGATTTTTTCATGTGATACTTTTACTTGAGTATTTTTTTGCTCCGACATCTGTACTTTTACATAAGTAACAGAATTGAGTTCTTCTTCTACCACTGTTCACAATAAACATATCTGTTAAGATCTAGTGGCTAATAGTCGTGCTACTGTTTATGTTTGTAATTTACTGTTCTATTTCAACATGCTTCACTGTGCCTGTCACTAACAGAAGGTGACAGACATTTCCAGGGGTTCTCTGGAGGGAAATGGACCAGCACCCCTAAGTAAGACATTACCAATCCATACACTGCAGTTACAAATGCAGAGTATTTCATTTGATCCAAAAAGTACTCCGAAAGCCTGAAAAAGCCTAAAATGGCATCTTTAACTTGACAATAATGCTCTAGCTCGTTGTTTCCCATGGTGCACTGGGCTTGCTCTCCCCTCTCCAGTGTGTCTGCTTCAGTATCTTCCATGAATCTTAAGGACAGACCTGCTGACTGGCCCAACAGCATAAAATAGCATCACACTCAGGCTGTGCAGGCTGCGGCACACAGAGCTGCACAAGAGAATCGTCCTTTTTTTGTTCAGAGTTATAAATGTTTCTGGTGCACCTGTAAATCCTCCAGCTCCAGAACAATACAGCCTCAGCTTGGATCACTCATTACCTCCATCTGTGATCATAGAAGTGGAGCTTATCATGCCCCCAAAGCTCCCAAAAGGCATATGTACAAGCCTAAAAGTGATTAGAGCAGATCAGAGGTGTATTGGGTTTGTGGTGTTTGATGCACTATAGAAGAGGAGGTTGTAAACTATTGCTTGTTACTTACTTACATACTTCTATTTTAAAGTGTAAAGTGGTTTTCTGCAAGCCAAGAGGTGAATGTCTGTCTGTCTGCAAATCTGTTCTTTTTTTTTTACACCAAACTGTAAAACAGATCTACCTACAAGTCTAAGTAAAGTCAACTGAACTGAATATATAAGGGGTTGGACCAATTTTGGTTTGCCCTCAGGCCTCTTGGTGAATTCTATGATCATATTATCATTAACAAACATTCTTGTAAAGTGACAGACCAAATGTTAATGTTACAAGCCTGAATAAATGTGTGATGACACAGTCAGTACTGTTAAATGCACCTACCTGAATGCGTCAAATGCACCTACCTGAATGTACTGACCACCACTCTATGGCACTCTGCAACAGCCCTACATATCAATGTTTGTTTACTCCTTGGTTTGCTTCCCCTCACTATTCAAGTGCATTCATAAGTGACAAGTGACTAAACGGACCAAACAACTCGCCGTGTCTGGATCACTGGAACAAGCCCCATCAACCCTTCATCTGAAACAATGAATTCAAAGAAAATTAATGATTTAACTTTCTTTAGACTGCCATAGCGGGAGAAAAATACATGCATTATACAAACTGATTGAGAAACCATTCATAAAAAAATACAAAAGCTTCACAGCTATTTATAGCACAAGGCTGCAAGGCATACAATTTGTGAGGTGTTCATTGTTTTTGTTTTATATTAGTGCGTTGCAATGTCAATAAGGATCAGTGGTTGTCTTGAGTATACATGTAATCTGCAGTGATGAGATTGAAGTGGACTCTAACTTGGCTCATTGTCTGCCCAGAGTCTGAACGCTGCTGACCCATCATTTGTAGTGTGTATGTGGTGTTGCGTTGCATACTTATGAGGCCTGGCTGAATTGAGTGAGCTGACCTGGGCTCCACTGGGATGCAGCTTGGCTCTAAGGCAGAGGCATATCGATCCAAACTTAAGTGTTCTTCAACAACCTTATGAGACTTAACCCGGCAGTTCACCGAGGGAACACCACTGCAGCCAGTTAACTGCTTTATTGTTTCAGAGGAGGTGAACTGCGCACCTGCTATAGTATTAGTGATGGAGTGTGGGATTCCTGTCTCAAGTTGTGCTACAGGCAGTTCTCCACATCCCGCTTATATTTGGATGTTTCTTCTCACATTGAAGCTGCAATGCAGTTCTTCCACAATGCAGTAAATGTGTTCCAGCCAGTTAAGCTTAATCACTAACGCTGTATACAGTAGATAGACTTAAGCAGTCTTAGTAGTGTCTTCTTACTACATCAAAGAGCAGAGGATTTTTAAAAATGTTATTTTAATGGCTGTATGTTTAAACTGTATTTACCTGTTTTTTAATCTTCCTATTGGGTGCAGCAAATCATTTATTACCATATTGTGCAGTGATTTGCATAACTGATTTTGTTTGTACATTGGACAAAGACTTGGTTTGTGGAGTTATATTTCTGACTTACATAAGAAAAACATTCTGGTTCAAAAACACATTATCTGAACCCCAAGTATCACTAAAAGACATACATTGAGAAAATTCACCAAGTGTTGGACAAGTACTACTTTTGCGTCATTTCAAAACATCAATTCTTATATATGCCCAGCCCTAACATTGTGTCGTCTCTTACATAAACCATTGGTATTTGATTTCACTTTGGTCATTCCACAACTAGGGTGTGAAAAAGTTTATATAGTACAGACACAAGTTTTGATTCACACACTATACTATAAGGAGGTTTTTATTGTGACAGATGCAGTCATGCAACTCTGTCATATCTGATGCTTGTTTACACTTGCTGTATATCAGGCCTGTTTTGTGCACCTGCTGCCAGTGACATGCTCCAATGTGTAACGTGTTAAATGTATGATGTTATGTCTGTAATAAGAACTGGGAACATACACAGCGATGTTGAGCACACTCACACAGGGGTAAAAGAAATTACTGCATGCTGTCAATGGGAAAGAAATGTATTCAGCCGGCAGCAGAGGGCCCTGAGTGCTTATAGTGGAAGAGGCGCGTGGAGCTTTTCATCATAGCTGTAATAAAAATGATAAAGGGGGGGATGAAAATAACCCAGTCTAAGGCCAAATGAGCACAGGCCAGTGTAGCCACACTTTCAGCCTGCTGTCACTTTAAGAATCACATTAATTATTAAATGGGGTTTTATATCAGCATGGGAAACACCACATCAATAAAAGATGGTGTCAATTTAAGCTAGATGAGGGAAATGGCAACAGCTCTGTAAAAAGGTCACAGTTGTTTGTGTGACGTAACACAGTGGAGTGTGATTTGGAGTGGCTTCATATTTACACTCCATCAGGGCTCATTTCAAAGTTCTTATAAAAGCTATTGCACACAATGGAAAGGCTGATTTTTCCTGTGTGGTTCAGGCCTCAGGGTTTACCATAATCTTATTAAGTGTAACATATGCATGCTTTGAATGCAGAGTAGTGTATTGCCATTGAGAATCTCATCTTTTCTTGTAGCTCTTTCCTTCCTGGGTCATCATGTTAATTTCTTGGCCCCTATGCATGCAGTGATTTGCATATTGATTTTGCATGTTTTACACCTAATTTCATGGCTTTTCTTTAGCTGTTCTTGATTTTTCTGATCAAAAGCAATTATGTCAACACAATGGCTCTTATGTCAACAAAATGACTGGTATGGTTGACATTGTCTACTGTATTCCGAGAAGTATTCTGCCTACTGTTTTATGTGAAGGCACCTTTTATACTGTAGTATTAAATACTATGCAATAGCATATTATGTTCTAATATCCCCCATGATAAAGTATTTTTGATAGTAGTCAGTGTAGGTGCATTAGCACTAGAAAACCTTTACAATGTATTATCTCTCCTATGCACTCTGCCTTTGTGGCCAGGCCAACAATGCATCATCCCACTGCAGAGCCCTGCATAATGAGAGCCATAATGGAAGCTGCTACAGCAAAACTAGTGACACTCCTCATCAAAAAACATCAAGCCAAAGGCTGCATCACAATGCTGAGTAAGACCAACACTGAATAAATCCATGGGTCTAGTGAGGGCTTCAGGGGAGAGACAGCCCAAAGTTGTACATTAGACCTGGGCTGCAAGATTAATCACAATCAAATCAACAAACATAGTTTGTTTTATTCTTCATAAAAAATGGCTAACCCCTCTCATTTTGTTCACTCTGTACAAATATACAAAATTTGAAATGTATGTCATCCTTTGTCAGTTTATAGGCCTATTAAGTATTTAGGTAAATTCTCCTGGACGTGTTTAAAATGTGAACTTTGACAGAATCCCATTATTATTTCATTCGCAATGCTTGTCAAAAAAAATCGTAATTCCATATAATTTCCCAAATTGTTCAGACCTACATTATACCAACCATAATAATCTCTGTTAGCAGTGCAGCCTTTAGCTTCCTTTAGTGGCTATGCTGTAGTGATGATTCATTATTGCTGCACAGCTCTTACTAAAATTGCTCAAGCTCGATGACCATCCAAGAAAGAATAACAGTCGCATGGTTCTTTTGATATTTATTCTGGAATATGGAACAATTTTGGCAAAGGAAAGGTGGCCAGGTCTAGGACAGCTTTTGTCTCATTTATATCTCAACTGTCTGAGCAAGAGTATTAGTTTAGTTTCATTAGTTTTTAGCTTTATTTATTTTTTATTTGAGCAGCATTACTTTACATTACATTCTGTAGATTGGCGAATATAAATAATGCTGTAGCGTTGCATAATAATGAGGAGATATTTATGAAGTTGAACAGTATAACAATGTATAAAGTAATGATTCACACTGACAGTTAAGCTCACGGCAGATGAGTTCAAAGATGTGTTCTTTCCTATGAACTTGTTCAGACATTCAGTATATAATTAACTAACAACATGCTGTTGTCAATGCTGCTTGACTTCACCTCTGTGGTTCTTTCCATTCTCATCCTCATGAAAATCAGCAAGAAGAGCCGACAGTGGGCCTTAAGATGTTCACTGTCAGCAAACTGCCATCTTAGACTGCTTGAAGTGGCCCAGCGGGACTCAGAGAAACAGCACCCACTTGTGCAGATCCTTTCTAGTTTAAGCTCAAGCTCGGCTCCTGTATCTTTGTTGTAGAAATGTCACATACAGAGGCTGAGAGCAACAGTCAGGGAATCTGTTGAATATTGTTGCTAATGAAGATAAAAAAGTTCACTGGCAAAGCCCACAGACACCTGCATTGTATTTATATAAGAGGAACATATTCTAATGTAAATACAGTACATTAAAATAGGCTATATATCATATGGCTCTGCTTAAAAGAGAGACTGGCTCACTGGATGACCCTACATACGGTTACATCTGAAGACTACACAGACTAAAGAGTCTAATAGGCACAATAATGATGTATGTATGTTATAGTTTAATTCTAAGACGTATCATATGGAAATGAATCTGCTCTAAATAACACAGACCAGAAGTTGACTTAAAAACTAAAACAAATAAAATAAACCCAACTCAATGCAAGTGCACCTACGTCAAACTTAACAATTAGTTTTAGATGACTGAATGTGAAAGTACAGTTACTGCAGTAAATGCCCAGAGGGATTTAAGCTGCCAATTACTATGCTATAGCTCTCCATTTAATAGTCTGACTAAGAGAGCACAACTAATATATGGATCACACAGCTGAGTGCCACTTAGTTCACGGTGAAAAAGTAAACGTTAAAAGTAAACTTCCGGCTCGACACTATTTGTATATATTTAGATGGAACAATACACATGAAGGACAGAATTGTAACTGAACTCTCTGTAGTAGATGGTGGTGTGTCCTGTAGAAAGTGCAAGGAGGCAATACTCAGCAGCGGGTCAAATGTGTCAGTGATCAGTGCCATTATGGAGGAGGTCCTGTGTCTGCTGTGCTGGCACCATCACTACCCTCCACCACTGGGATGGCACAAGGACGCACTTAACAGTAAGGCCGGGAATCACAGGGTCCCTCATGATTTAACGCGATATGTAGCTCACAATGCAACAATATCACGTTTGATACCAGCAATCAACTATATATGGCATAAAGATAATTCTACAATATATCACATGTTTTTTTCTTTGTTAAAGTCCTACGTGCACAAGCTAAATATGAAATACACCCATTTTATCCATCAAAATGGAGATTATGTCAAGTGTATCGCATAAACAAGTTTTCTTTTTCTAAACAAGCAGCAAAAGTGTAGCGCTGTTACAAAAAATGTGAAATATGCCAATGATGCAGGAGCCCACTATATACAACATACAGTATCTGCACATTTAATATCGCATAATTTGATTTAGTCTTAAAGTTTGTTTTATAATGATTCCCTATAACACAAATGTTTTAAAAGTGAAAACACGTCTCCCCGACATAAAATGTAAATTCCACACACACAAAGTAACAGATTTAATAACAACAGGATGTAGTGGCAGGTTTAGCAAAGTGTTCAGTGCAGTGTTGTTAGTGTGTTATTTTTATTTCGTCAAAAAGCTGTTGTTTGAAATGCATCGATACTGGTTTAAAAGTAGTGAGTCGTGACCCTGCTCTCTACAGCACACCAAGTACATTACAGTACTGCTGCAGGCTGCTGCCATACTTATCTCATCTATGTAACCCCTGGATATAAGTGCTTATTACCCACCCACACATAGCCTTGACATTGCATAAAGACAATACAAAGCAGCATCACTCTGGGTGGTGAAAACGGTAGATGTTGACAGAGCAGAAGTTTGGGCTGGGTACCATTTAAAGCTATCAGTGTGGTACCAAAAATACATGCGGTACTGGTACCGGAAAAAATCATATTTTGATAACCAGGCATAAGTAAGCTTTTATGTCTGGTGGATGCTGGGAGAGCACTATTGAAAGTTACTGGGCAGTGTTATCACAAATGAATGACGATAAATTTAAAAAATGGTATTCAATGTAATTCATGACCATTATAACTCTTGTTTGTGATTCTAGATAACGATATACAGAAAAATATACCAAAAAAAGTACAGTTCAAGTACTGGTACCAAAAAACTGACATCATATGATATGATAGTACCACCAAAAGCATTTAATAGGTCCTAACCAGAACGGAAAGCTCACAGAGACAACACAGACATAAAATTTCCAATCAAAACCTGTAGTCCTGTTTGTAAGTCACATGTGCTTTGGGGTCTACAGTTAGGGTATATAAAAAACTGCAAAACATTTACTCTTTAGTTAAACAAAACATCTGAAAATCATCACATGTTTAGCTGCACACCTTCCCCTATTTAACCTATTTTCTCTAACAAGCCCTTTTTGTGCCAAGCAGTCTGGTCTGTGTGGAAGCAGAGTTTTGAGGAGCGAAGGCAGTGTGACAGGAATAAGAACAAGGTGTAGTTGTCCTCATAGGCCTCAGCAAATCTCTCCAGCTAATTGTCTGCCTCTCTGTGTGTGTCGGCATTTTCAGAGCTGAGCCATTGTTCCTGTCACTAGCTGCTCGCGTTTGGCCCGCTCGAGAAGGCTGCCTCTGTGCCAAGGGACTGAATGAAATTGATTGGATTGTAAGGGATATAATATAGGCTTTGCATTATAATAATTAAAAAGCAAAATGCCATGGCAAATGCACTCCAAAATATATGAGTATCAGGGTTGCTTTCGCGTTATGTGTATTTAAAGTTTTGTTTTGTATATTGCAGTATCTTAGGATATGACTTTTTAATTTCAGGACCTTGGACAGAGACCACTGCTTTGTGATACTTATGACAATAACTAGACTCACAAAAAAGCTATGCATAAAAGTCACAGATTCTGCTCTGTGAGCATAATAAAATACTGATACTGAAATGTAATCCTGTTTAAGCTTTCATTTTTGTGTGATTTCCGCTAATTCTTTTTCTGTGTTCCTCTGAAGTGTGAGTGAACTGATGAGATGTGTTCTGACTCATGTGTTGGGAGACTAGCCCTTCACTTGGCACTTTGCAGAGATATTTGATTCAGAGGATGTGACATGATAAAGCTTGACACCAGCTCACAGACAAGGAAAACAATAAGCACTAAACTCCCAAACCCACACGTTCTGGAGAATCAAAGTGGTCTGAGAGGAGGGGCTTCAGGAGTCTTCATTCCTGACCAGGATGGAAATTATCTTTCAAACCTCTCTCGACATATTGAGTTAAATTGCTCTCTGTTCAACATAACTGGACAAACTTCTAATGCAAATGTCTGCAGGACTGACAATGGTGTTTGTCAGAACTACACATGGAGAATATTCTCAAACTTTTATACTTATTTCCACCTCAGACAAGAGAATATTTGTCTTAAATAGTAACTTAAAAAGGGACTGCTATGCAGAAGTGAAACTAAACCAAGACTTTAAACAGTTTGAAAATAAATGTAACTGTAAAACTCACTAATACAAAAGGAAACCTGCCACACTTCTAACTAGACCAGAGGTGAAACTTCAGAGGCCTTTCATTTTTTGTTACTAAAAAAGCAATCGGGATGTTATGGCAATGTTTACACAGCTTGTGCAACGTACTCCAGTTTATTTCATGCTCCTATTCCTATAAATAAACCTTTAAATGTTGAAATCCTGCCACACCCCAGTACTTTTTCGGGTCTCGCTGAAGAAACACTTCGTTTCTATGTTTCTGAGCTTCATCCCTTTCAATTAAATGTCTCCAGTGCCTCAGAATAAGTGTCCCTCTGCCTGTGCCACAGAGGAGGGAGGTGCCTTAAATGGCAGCAGCCTGATTAGCTGTATGCAGCACAACCAGCCCAGCCTCTGGCGTAATGAGCATCTCTACGCTCCACATTATGCTGGGTGACTGACAGATTAATAGCATTTAAAATCCATGGCCTTATTTCAAAGAATCTAAACAGTTTATGTATTCAGCAATGACTTCCTCATACAAACATACAGAAGCCTGAAGGGTTGTGACAGTAATAGTCACTGAAGGCTAAACATCCATCATCACTGCACTGCCTCAGTATTGAACAAATGTCAAGACAACAAATGCCTCAGAATAAACTGCCCAGCAGACAATGTTGTTGAGCCTATTCAACAAAACACAGAATAATTGAGAGAAAATTGGGTTTCCAAGACTAGTAGCCATAGTTATTAGACTTTGTACACACTGGTGGAGCTATTGATCCATTGGGTGTAATTGACTTTGATGCATCCTAAATGTCTTTAGTGAGTCCAGTGGTAGTGGGAAGGAAGCTGCACTGTAGGGCTGGTCAGTCTACCTATGTTGTTTGAATTAGCCAAGACTATAAACACTGTGAACATTAGATTACCTCATGTTTGTTGTATTTTATTCTATCAAATAAACAGTAAGTAGCCTACATAAGAATGCACAAAAAAGCCAAAAGTTAAATCTGTCAACTGGACAAAAAGTTGTAGGAGTAAAGACGTTTTGCTGTTCATCCAAGTTGCTTCTTCAGTTCTGGTCAGATACTGGTGGACACTGCCTTATATCTACCTGAAGGGAGGAGCTAACTACACTGAAACTGTAAACACCTATTGTTTGCCCTTTTACTATGGATCAGACCTGGACGAATGAGGGATTAAACAGACAATGCACAAAAAAATAAATGAATAAATAACGCCAACCAAGACAATACAAAATTGATGATGAATTAACAATCAAACCAAATATAGAGCAAATAGTATCAATGAACTTTTGTATGTAGTTCATCTCATAAAAGGCAACAGCATGATGTAAAGAGCCAAATCAGCAGTAGTGGCTCAGTTAGCAGAGTGTGAAAAGTAAAATGTCTTTCCCAATCTATAAATAAACATTTGCTAATGAGGAACAAAGCAGGGCTTGAATCTAGCTGTAAGCACT
>KN478458.1:23108-40377 GCA_000787095.1 Periophthalmodon schlosseri
AGATGAGTCCAGGTACAAAAGGGCTGTAGATGAACTCAGACTAATGAATGAGTTCAACCTGCTGACACAGGCTTTTGCAAAACAGACTTCAAGGCAAAACGTGTAATGTTTAGGTTCTGTTTATCATATTGTCATATCGTATAGGAAAACATACTATGCTTTTATAGATTTCCACCTGCCCCTTTCCGGAAGCTCATTCTAAGCATCATCACAACAATGTGTATAGAATTCTTTTATGTTATACAGTGGCACTGTAGCCCACAACAAATTCAAATGTCAGGAACAATAAAGTTCACTATACCACACGGCCCTACAGATAGCTAGCTACAGTTCATGGTGGCAAGCAGTAGATTTTTATTTCATTTGTGCCAAATGGCTGTGTGACACTGCTGAATCCTATGTGTAACACTGTTTAAGAAAATAAATCTGAGAATGAAGTAAGAACAGAGCAGTGGACATGTATGGGCTGTCAGTGAAAACAGGAATTTCTTGGAGCAATGGTGCCTCAAAAGCAGAAGAATGAAGATTACTCAAACATGCATCAATCACTTGAAATACAACTTTGAGTGGGTAAATAAGAAGGCAAAACATGGTTAAAAGTTCTTAAAATGTGATTTTGCATAATATGTCTCCTTTAATACAGGTAAAAAACAACTTGGAACCGCTTTATTCTGATATTTTAATGATTCATCTGACAGTGTCTCTCCTTTACAGCTCGTGGGGGCTGAAGCCTGTCTCTGCTGCTGAGTGTGAGGTTGATTGAGGAAACTAACAGTGGCAGACATCTATTCACACTCACAGTTATTCCTGTGGGCAGTTGGGAGTCCACAAAAAACAGAAATGGTTTACATGGTGGCACTTAGCAAATCATAAAGCCAATTCTTTTGGTAAGGTCCCCTGCTCGCCCTATATTTTAGACCTCTACAAACATTTTATATTATGCAATTCATATTTAAATCTCAAATGTCAGTGCTTCAAGACGGTGCACTGTGAACTGAATCTTAATATTAAATATGTATTTCAAATAATAATAATTGTTCAGACTTATTGGAGTGTTAGGAAAAGTATTAAATTATTACATTGTCACTTTTAATACTGTGTGGTTCTCTTACAATGCCTTTGCTATCTTGCCCTTTCTCAGCGCAGTGTGAACTGGACAGCTCAGTGGGCAGGTAGGGGTCGTCCGGTGCATTATTTCTCTTCTAACCTGTCTCTCTCTATCATCTCCTACTGTGTCCCTTCTGTCTCTTCTTTGTTGTTTTCTGGGGATGGGACCCTGAGTCCCTGAGGCACTGCACAAGCTGGAGGTGAGGTCAGTCAGTCAGGCGGCAAGGGCATGGTGACCCTTTCCAACGAACACAAGGCCTTATGGGATTTGTGGTCCTGCCTACACATTCATCTCAAAATATTACAACATGCCATTACAACATGGATTTGTTCAGTTCTTGGATTGGTCATAATGACGATGAGGAAGAAAATGATATTTTTTGTTATTAAAGTGTTTTATTGATTTTAATTTTTATGAACAAAATAAAACTAAAATTATGACAATGATAACCACATTAATAAAGCAGCCTTTGCAATGGCACTGCCCTATTAAAATACAGCAAATTCACCAGAACTGTTACTCCTTATAAATGACAAAAGTTTGTTTAGTCCTTGGTGTTGTGCACTTTAGAAATCAACCTCTCAAATGCAGCAGTCTCCATCATCAGTTTAAGTCACAATAAAGCCAGCCACCGCAAACCCCTACATTTTTTTTGTGAATCCAGGGGGCATGAGAGATTTATTTTTCAGAAGACAAATCTGTGGATAGGTAGGGCAATCCACATTTTTTTTTTATAACATCAGTTCAAAATGAAGAACATTCCCAGAAAACATTAAGATATGTACCACTATCAGTTTTACATTTCCAGCCGCTTCTGTAATAAGCCCATAATGAATAGCTTTGATGGAGAATTGATCAGGTAAAATAAAATCAATCTTTTTGCCAACCTCCACATATTGCACCTTGGTTATTTAGAAATACAATGATGCTGTTTGTATATTCATTGGCAGATTTAGCCAGACCTGTAAAGTATTCTCATTCTGTAGATAGTTTAAGATAAAGACAGAACTCACACTGCTTCTGATTGGTAACTATTCCCAGAAATCCCCTTTGTCCGTCAAGTTAAACGCATCTTTTATCATGTTAAACAATAGAAAACTTTTGGACTCTTTGTATCAATGATTTTCGCCACAAAAAGGGAGATTTGAGGAGCTGTTCTGTTTCTATGGAGAAATTCCTAATATGTTATGTGCCCTGGTCCACGCCCACTGAGAATGTTGTACGATTGGGTGAAGAAGACTGTGATATTAAACATTTTCTAAATTGATAGGTTTAAGGATGATAAAACAATAGATAGTATTCAAAAAGCGTACTCATAGTTTCTTGAATATTGTAATCTAAGTATTTCACTTAACAATTACCACAGATTAGCGCTCCACTATATATCACAATCAAACTGAAATTGTAATTTGAGTTGATACACTAAAATATCCTGTCTCTACATAGAAAAACTGTCTCTACATAAACTGTCTCTACATAGAAAAACTTGACCTGTAGTTTAGAACTCTACAAACATGTTCTGAAATTCATGGTGTTCTCTCTTATTATTTTATCAGTTCATATTTTAGTCTTCTCTCAAATGTTAATGCTCCTGGAGTTGTTGACAATGTGACTACTTTTATGGCCAATCTGATCACAATTTGATTTTTTCCCCCAAAATGCAGACCTACTACAGATACAATACAAATTTATTTTTCGTATGCGCTTGTCTTCTTGTACACAAAGTATGTACTACATAAATAGTGTACTCAAGTCCTTCAAAGTTAATTGTGCATGAAATGAAATTTAAACCAACTGAGCTCATGCTAATTATAAATCCAAACGTCTTCTTCACACATGACTCTAGGCTGCTTTTATGTAGTCATTTGTGGTATGTTTCTAGGGACCCAACCTGGAACAAACTGGGTTAACAGCATGCTAGCCCTATTAACCTTCCCCAAGGCGCTGGCCACGAGAGAGCAGCCAAATAAAACCGTATGGCTCCATAAATGTCCTATTAAAAGTTTCAGGTACGACGGCACATAGTTGGACTCAGTAATGGCATTCGTCCAGGTATTTTGAGTGTCTAGAGCTGCGGCAGTGCTCGGCCAAACACCGACTTGACGACAGCGACTGGGGAGCAGTGATGTAATAATCCTGTTGCCATGGTGAGCTCCCCAGCTATCTCCCAAAAATCCAAGGGCGGTGGAAAGTCACTGGGCTATGACAACACAGAGCCTTCAATGCACCACAAAGAAGACAGTTCATTGTCTTCTTAAGATATTACTATTAGCTTTCTGTGTGGGAAGTCATTAATCATTTCTGGTACTTATTAAATGTCTAGAGTATAAAAGATAAATAGTCTTGATTTAAAAAATGCCACTACAAGCTTCACAGAGACGTAGAAAATGCGCCAGTCTGTGCGATGCTCTCCAGAGTCAATAACGCGGGCACTGAATCCATTTATTATTTTGATGAGATTGTTTAATATTCAGATGGGGCTTTGTGAGAAACTGACGAATAAAAAAATTGAAAATTAGGTAGCACAGTGTGATTTGGAACAAAGAGAGACTGTCTCATCAGCAAACACAGATGAGTGCTGTAAATAAAAAGATGCTCATTTTTGTCTAAGTACAAGTGACATTTAGAGGCATTTTACCCACAGGAAATTGTGATTCATTATAAACTTTAAGATTAACTTGTTAAAAAAATGCTGGAATGAATGTAGGAAAAGTTACAAATTCAATGTAAAGACTGGAATCAACATGTCTATTTCTATACAAGATCGACTTACAATAGTAAAGTTACCTTCCAATTAAAGCTTGTTAATTCATTCTAAGGAAAAATAGAACGCCTGTGGCAAAGAATCTATTAACAAGCCACCCTCCTACACCAGTTAGTCGCTGTTCTGTATCATGAAGGTCATTTGGCATAAAAACATTTGACGAATCACCACTGCACAAAGAGGCAGTTATTTCCCAGTAACAGCCATATAAGGATAAAACGCTACATGCAAAAATGTGCTGATAGAATAACTGTCCTTAAAAGATGTCATTGACCAACACAATAAAACTGCAGCATTTCTCAAAATATTAGTTGGTTGTACAAATAATCATGTTCATCATCTTGTTTCAGCAAATTCTGTGGAGGTTAAATGGTATGTGGTTTGGAGAGGAATTCAGACTTTGGAGGAAAAATGTATGGGTTAAATAGCACTGATTAAAAGTGTGTGCTTATGAACCTTTATATTATATGTCATATATGTTTAAAAAATAAAAATCATGATCAATCTAAACTAGTCTTGTCACGATACGAAAATTTCAAACTCGATTTTGATACTCAATACTCGATACCATTTACAATACCACAATGAAGATTTAAAAAATGCTTTTTGCTTAAAAATGCTTTTTTTTCGTAATATATATGTAAGTTTTATATACAAAATAATAGTACGCTACTTTCTTTATCTTAACATGAGGTGTTACATTTGTTCTGATAAAGCTCAAAATCATACTAAACTGTTCAGGAAAGCTAAAATGTTGTCCTGTTTTTGCAGTATCGATACTTGCTCAATTGAGTATCAAGTTTCGATATTAGTTTTAGTATAGATTAGAATCAGAATCAGTTGTATTGCCATTAGGGATGCACAGATCCATCTTTTTCAGTTCCGATACCAATATCAATACTTTGACTTTAAGTATCTGCTGATACCTGATATTAACCAATATTAACCAATTATTTCCTTAAAACACAGTTACCTCATTATGCAAGAGATCCAATTATGTTACGTAAATGTCATATATTCTTCAAATGACTACTGAACAACTTTGTATGAATAGAAGTTCAAACATTATGAGACTTTCTAGGCCAAAATCAGCCAGTAGATAGTCTTATTACATCCAATTAAAGGCCCAACCTCGATATCATGGAACCGATACCTGATCCAGCAAATTTTTCAGTATCGGTGCCAATATTCGATACCAATATCAGTATCGGTGCAGTCCTAATTGCCATTGTCAGTGAACAAAATTCACAAACTAGGAACTTGCCTCACTGTTATGGTGCAACATTAAACAAAGAATAATAATATAAACTATGAAAAAATAAAAATAAGGATATGCAGTATCTGATCTGAAATCAAAACAAGGGAGAAGGTGTGTGTTTATTTACATTTTTATTACAAGCCATATGGTATGTAAAAAAAAATCATGATTGATCAAAACAAGGAAAATGTTCTGGATACATTTTTTGTTACATCGTCCCAAAACTACTACTTTTATATTCAGCTGTGTTGTGTGACCACATACCAACCATAGGGGAATTGTTTTTCTTTGTGATTCATTCTCAAGCTGTCCACTACTCCGAGAGCCAAGAACAAGACACACAGAGCTCCCTCGCGACAGACAGACCTGCTGCCTCTCTCTCCTTCCCCCTTTCTGTAAAGCACACACAAAAGCCAGCAGCAGCAAGTCATCATTGGATTACAAAGTAGTCCTTAGCAGCAATCTCACCTCGTACAGAGAGGGCGCAGAACCAGCGAATTGTGTGATGGCCGATTCTGTGTCTGTTTTTGACTTATATATCAGCCAGTGTGTTAGCTTAAAAGAACACAAGAAAGTTGTTCACAGCGTGTCCAACTGTCCATGAAGTACAGTTGGAGCAGCTTTTAGAGAGCGGGAAGATCTGCTTAGTATTCCACACACATAGCAGAGGCTCCGCTATAGCATGTGTTTAAAAATAGAAACAGGACACTTGCTGAGCTAAAAGAAAGGAGGGTTTAGAGTGGTCTGTGTGATGTAAGGGAGGGGTGCCTGTGTCTGTTATATTCAAGATGCACTATGTAACTTTTCTGATGGAGGGTCTGCCACCTGCTTGTCTCCATGGAAATGTTCTTGCTTTGCCAAGAATGTTTCACAGTATGGCATTAAACATATCTGTCTTGGACTCATTCTATTACAGGTGTTTTTATTGCTGAAAAATACCTTGAATAACATGCATATGTACTGTGAGTTGTGTTTCCTCTCCACAGATCTGACCTGTAACTTGGCTTGGTGGAGATAGAGTTTAATGCCATACTGTGAAACATTCCAAGCAAAACAACAATAACTCCATGGAGACAAGCAGATGGCAGGCCCTCCACCAGAAAAGTTACATAGTGCACCTTTAAAGAACTAATTTGAGATGATATGAAAAATATACCTTTTGTAATATTGAAAAATGTTAATATTTCTGTTTTGCAAGGAGGCCTACTGATGATGTATTTTAAATATTTATTTGATGCCTGAATGGTTAACCAAATTCTAAAGCAAATTTTATAGTAACTTTTTATGCATTTTAGAACAGAAATTTGATTCCTAAATATAAGAACAGACAATTTGCTTCATTTGCTTGTCAACATTGCAAATCATTGTAATTCTTTGAGTATTTCACAAAGTTGGTGTTTGAATTTGCAATATGCAGCTCTTCTGTTAATAGGAAAAGTACAATTGTATGGCAGATAAATCATTCAATTACCTTGAAAATTTTGTTTTTTATGCTGTTTGAATGGATAAGCAAGATTAATATGAGTCACTCACGGCCCTCACTGACACAATCCACTTAACAGGACGGAAGCACGAATGAGCTTCATTCATGACACAACTTTACACAAATTTGTATCTCACCTAAAAATGTTGTTCAGGAACAAAAAACTCAAAGACTGAGTATGACAAAGCTTAGGGAAAATTCTGCTGTTTTATGTCATTCCTGGCCAATAAAGGACATATATTTCTATATCAAAATAATACTAATAATGTTTGATAGAAAATTTGTGATCACTGGTAAATAGAGCAGGTAGGTGTCCTAACAGACTGATGCATGTTTCTCTCAATAGTGACCAGTCAAAGCCTCCCCCTCTCATTGTTTTCTGTTTTACCTTGTGAAAAATGAACAAGTGTTGGTGTCTTAAATGCTTCCACTGAGTGTGTTTAGAGATGTTCAGTTTCAGCAATGCTGACAGTGATGCTAACGTCATCGTCCAGCACATGCCCATGTGGTTTAGTGGGCTTATTCTTAGTTAATACAATGGGAATTATTAAAGCTGTGCTCATACTTGGAGCTTCCCAGATGGCGCTCTCATAAATACAGTAAAAAATACAACCCATGGTCTTTGGTAAAGGTTCAGTCTGTCTTCAGTTTTAAACTCAGAATTAACTATTCTTTTTGTCAGACAGGAGAGTTTGAACATCAAACACAGAGAAGAAAAGAACAAGCAGAGCAGGAAAATTTGAAATCAGATCATTGCATGAGACAAAACCACATCATGGACTGGAACAATATAAGGGTCATCCGTGCTGAAAGCAACAAATACTGCTGAATCAGAGAGGCCATCGAGATCCGCAAACAAGGTCGAGGGGCATAAATCGTGACGAGAAAGCATACACCTTATCACACACGGGATGCAGTCCTGGAGAAGGCGACTTAGGCCCATATTGCCTGGCAAAACTATGTAAGAAGTCTACAAGACACTTCACAACACTATCACATGATGCTTCTGAGGGAGGCTACAGGAAGCAGCTGGGACTTTTAAAGCAGGTAAACCTCCTGTCTGACAAAAGGAATCACTAATTCTATAACCCATTGTGTCCTTTTGCTGTTTTCTTAACCGAAGAAACACACTGATCTTTCCTGCTTACTGCAGATATTAACCATAGCAGCAGTTACACTATTTTTGGAGTAGTAGTGGCATTACAAAACCCTGTCGCCGGCTGTGATTGCTCCAGTGAGAACCTAGAGGATGATAATCCCCTATGAAGCATTTCCAAACAGACTTTTTCTCACTAGAATACAAGTGGAAGAGCCATAAGCCTATATCATCCAGCACACGGTTTCAGTCTTACTGGCCATGACTACCACACGTGAAGGCTGCAGACCCCAAGAGACAGGAAACACACCACAGACCACAACAATACCTCAAGGCACCAAACAAAGATGTGGCTCTCTTCATTAATATCTGGTCGTAGCAAGTCTAAAATAAAGCAACATGACCAAGGATATTCTGTGTATGCAACACAGCTCTCCCAAAGTCCCACAGCAACAAAACACAGCCAACTTTATGACAGAGCTGATTGCTAAAGCAATTACTCTGCTACTTTCAGTAGTGCAGCATGTCTAGACATGTAGCACACCATAGCATAAGATGTGGTAAATGAAATTATGCAGATTTAACATGGACTGTCACAGCCATACTCTTTGTTTTATTTAGAACACATTATGTGTCATGTTGTTGCCACTTCCAATAACATAACACCCCCTGCCTTCTGAGTACAAACACAGGCATACAAACACTGCAAGTAAATGCATAGTGTTGTCTCTAATGTGCAGAATCAGCAGATATGAACAACTCATTCATGTAATGTATTCATTCATGTAATGTATGCTTTTTCTCTTCTTTCCAAAGCTCTTACTATACACACAAATACTACATGTGCATTTGCTCATAAATCCCACGCACATGCCCATGTGCTCATTTTCGATTGCGTTACTAATTAACTAACTTGCAACTTGATAAATCTAAATCAATCAAAACATGATATTACTATAGGTTACAAAGGACAAAAACAACTCTAAAAGACTATCCTTTCTTCTGCTATGCACATCATCAAAGGTACAGTGGGGACAAGAGGACTATAATGAGAAGATCCAACACTCAAAAATCCATTGCAGTTTCCTTCTTGCAGCTGACGTTTTAATGTTTCTAGGTCAGACACAAGAGTGACGTGGTATCACCATTTACAGTTGCAACTCAAGCTACATCCAACAGGGGCAATTTGTAGCTACCGGGGCTGTGCATGGTTTGAATCCCACAGTACTCTAATCAGCTTAATCCTTTCTAAACATGAAAATGACCTAATTATTTGTAGGCAATTGTTGTTATTATAATGCAAAATTATACAAATAATGTGGCTCCTTGGGCTTCTAACCTAATTACAGCTTTATGCCACTGCTACTATGCCAAAGTGGGCTGTTTAGTGCTTCTTGACTCATACACCTCATGCTGCAGTATCATTTGGTGGGACTATTGTGAATTTGTATATCTGCACTATTTTATTCAAATTGTGCAACAAAATTATGTAGATCAGATGGAATACCTGGGGGGGAAACCCACGCAGATAAGAACATACAAAGTCTACACAAATGCCCCGTCCTGTCTGGGAATCAAAGCCAGAACCTTTGTTGCTGGGAGGTGAAATGCCATAAAATTCAAATAAAACTGTAGTTGCCTTGGATAATGAAGATGATTCTTTTGATTGATTTATTTTAATAATTTGAAATGTTATTTGTATTAATTGCAATAGATGTATGTATTTTGTTTTGAAATGTCAGTGATAGCAGACTATTGAATAAATTGATTAGTAGCTTGTAAAAGAAAATACACAATCGATTGATTACTGAGGCATTTTCCACACACCCCTGATGTTCAGCTTTTCTTCCCCTTTATGGTGCTGCCCAAAGAGTGGAGTCAGCATGTCCAGAGACCTGGATCATAACTCATGACAGGGTTAAGGGGCCTATGACTCAAATAAATCTAACATTCACAGCAATCCCAGTCCTCAAAAACATGTCGTAAACCTGCTTAGACTCAAGTCATGCTATGAGCCACAAATCTATATCTGTATTTCAATAAAACAGAGCTGTAGTCCTTGCAAACAGGATAGCCCCATGTAACAAGTGTTGCTAGTGAATGGACTGTGTGTGTTTACTTTGATCTGTCTCACGGGACTTATTCACTTGAACTGTTTCAAACTGAAGGAATTACTTTGGTGATGATGCTTTTGTTCTGTCATCTTAAAACGTCATCAAAGACACTCAGCGTGAGCAACAAACAGGTGAACAGTAAATTTCTACATTGTGCTAAATTCTAAGATTATTGAGAATACAAATTCATTTGTATACTTAAACAGAGACAATGAGTTTACTGACTCTGGCCCTGACTTGTCTCAATTCATGTCAATAACACTATTGATTTTTGAAGGTGCTGAAGATGGACAAATGTCTCTAACAAGTCTGCAGTGGACTAAGTGAGTCAGTGAGTCTCATTGGAATATAAATCAGCACTGTCACTGCAACAGAGCCCAATGAATAAACCCGAGTGAAGAACAAAAGACAAGGACAGGTCAACAAGCACCTTTACAACAGCAAGCACAGTGTCTTCTTCTTATACTAACAAACAAAACGTGGTGCGAACTATTTGTCACGTATCTTACCAATGCAATTTAAAGAAATACATAAGCCTATACATTCACTGTATTATTGTGCGCTAATTAATTACAATATGGTTAAAGGACCAACATGTTGTGTGAAAATGTGACTATCATCCTTGTTCAATGATAGTCCATAGAAAGTATCTTATGACCTCATAGAAAATTATTCACTGATTGGGTGGATGCAACCTGCCACTGTAATTTTAAAATCAGAGCACATTTTGTTTCATAATTCTTCCAGCTCAATGGATTTCTATGGTAAAGCAGAGAGGAGGTAGCACCTGCACCTTGGTAGGATACTCGTCCTGATTTTGCTACGCAACACAACCTCATGCGGTCATGGGATCTCGTTTTTCTGCATGACGAAAACGCTGTCTAGAGGATGACAGAGGACAAAATCTGACCATCTCCTATGAACAGACACATCTCCAAAATACAACACAAGTGAATGACAAATAAGCTACTTAAGTCATCTCATCACGGACACGTCCAGTGCCATACAGACCTGATCATCTGACATTCAGGGCACAGAGCTCCCACTGACCTGTATCGTGCAGGTGTACTCCGAGTCGTCCAGCAGCCTCACAGTGCAGTTATATTCACGGTCCAGGCTCCTGATGCTACTGCTCATGAGGCGGCTCAGCATCTTCTCGCTCATATGCACAAGAGATGACACCAAACGAGCAGTTGTCTTGTTTTTCTCCCTTCGCACCTTAGCGATGTCCCTCGTCTGTGATCCAACACCTGGCCAGGGGCAGCGGTGGCGACACTGGACTATTGCGGTGATTCGTCTCCATTTGATGCACCCGCTCGTAATAGATAGCACACGGTTTCAGTTTAAATGGAGGAGAGAAGCTTACTGTCGCTGGCCCGTGGTGGTCCAGTTGAAGAGTCTGCCCCTCACCACACCTTCCCGCTCCACTCTGCCCGTGCCAATGCCGCTCTGGATGCTGGGCAGGCAGATAACTGAATGGCCAAGGTGCTGCATTCAAAGGCTGTAGGATATTGCAAAGGGAAAACCTGTTGTAGGCCACTTTTCAGATAGTGTTGGGTATAAATTCAACGACATACTTGCTTACAGTAGCCTACTGCTACGATTATCACAGAAACAAATTAACCTTATCTTCATTTGTGGTATAATTTGGACTAATCTCGATGGATCTAGATCTAATGGTACTGTAGACCTATACATTACGTGAAACGTGAAAGCATCGCCAAATTGCCCCCATCCAAGACAGCGCGCAGCCAGCCACTTAACGTTAAGTGATATGTTAAGAAGTCAAAAAAGGTGGTGAGTAGCAGCATATTTTTGCATATATAGCTTACTGACGAAGAATAACAGTGTTTATCTTCTTAATACAGTGTCTAAAATTGGACTGACGTAAAATTTGGCCATACATTTCAGGACTACAGTGTGTTTTAGTGGTAGCCTAATGCATTTTTTGTGCCTTTTTGTATGTTAGCATTAGCAGTGAAGATTTACGATAAACAAACCCTTGTACTCAGTAATAGGTCGGCTTGCCAAGGTATTTCAACATGAGCGAGACTAATAAAAAATTGTAATATTATGTTTCATCAGTAATGCCACACACGTTTGGAGTCAAAATTAAAAGCTAACCCGTCTGCCGTGACATTGTTCCACAATGCCGTGACCCGGATTCGAACCGGGGTTGCTGCGGCCACAACGCAGAGTACTAACCACTATACGATCACGGCGAGCTACAACGGGATACGAGCAGTACACGCACTAAGTTGAGGTCATTCGTAGAAAACAGAAGAAAACGTAATGGTATTTAATTTTGGTTTGAAATGGACTTTGATGGAAATATATGGCCCAAAACATGTATAAATAAACTGAAGACCTTTTATAGACCCGTTTTGGTCGCATTTGAGCTTTGAGAGCAGAACCGTTTTCCTCACGCATTTGCTGTAGCGGTGCGACCTCTGGTGAAAAAATGGTAGCGACACTTGTGAACACAGAACACACGTGATTGGACGAACAGCTGTAGACGTTTCCTGTGGAGCTTCCGAGCTTTTGTAACACACTCGCCTTGAACGTTACCAAACGCAGCGACCGTGATGTTAAGAAACTGATCCACGCTCAACAAACGGATTCTTAAAGGTAACGTTATTTAAGCGAACATTTTAGTTATCTGACTTTACTTTAAAACATTAGGCTTAAGTTGTTGTTGTTATTGTTGTTGTTGTTGTTGTTTTTTCACGAGTTCTGTTTATTAACTCTAGTTGTTTACTAAGGCGTCTGGGTAATTAGATAATGAAATGCAGATTTTTATATCGTTTAGAACTGATAATCGCTCACTTACCACCATTACCCACCATGACACTGTTTTGGAAACAATAAAAATGTTTTGTGTGCAGGAAAATCAGCATGTCCCACACGTGTATTCACTGGTTCCGCAAGGGGCTCAGACTGCACGACAATCCAGCGCTGATCGCTGCTCTGAAGGACTGTAAGGAGCTGTACCCTGTATTTGTCTTGGACCCTTACCTTTACAACAATGCTTTTGGCTTGAACCGCTGGAGGTTTCTTATAGGATCACTCAGGGACCTGGACGGCAGCCTCAAAAAACTCAACTCAAGGTGCAACAATGGCAGACAATTTAGTTTAACACATGTATTTGTCACTGTCATTATTATTAAATTGTGATTCTGTATTGTTTTATGTTTTAGGCTGTTTGTTGTCAGAGGTGAACCTAAGGATGTGTTTCCCAGGCTCTTTAAGAAGTGGAAAGTATCAAAGTTGACTTATGAGTATGACACAGAACCTTACAGTTTAAGCCGTGACCAAACTGTCACAAAGCTGGCAAGAGAACATGGGGTTGAAGTCATTTACAAAGTATCACACACCCTCTTTGACATTAACAGGTCTGAGGATTTTTGATTATAAACATGTTTCTTGTTGCCCTTGACATATTCATTAACTTACACCATCATTACAGAATAATCGAGGCAAACAATGGCAAGCCTCCTCTCACCTATAAACGGATGCAAGTCATTGTAAATGACCTTGGTTCTCCTAAAAAGCCAATCCCTGCTCCTACTGTGGATGATATGAAAAGTATGGTAGCACTTTCAGAATAATATTTTCTAAATGACATGTTAACTCATGACAAGGTATCCCCTCTGTCACAGATACAAGTACTCCATCCTCTAAACAACATGAGGAGAAGTTTGGTGTTCCTTCATTAGATGAGCTGGGCCATGACATTGGATCCATCTCTGAGGAGCTGTTTCCAGGTGGAGAAGTAGAGGCTTTGAAGAGGCTAGATGAACACATGAAAAGAACTGTAATGCTCATGTAGTAAATGGTACAACTGTGATCTATATACCAAGTTTGTATTCATTTATATTTTTCTTTCCTTTAACTAAGCAATGGGTGTGTAATTTTGAAAAACCCCAGACCTCTCCTAACTCTCTGGAGCCGAGCACCACTGTCCTAAGTCCTTATGTCACGTTTGGCTGCTTGTCTGCACGCACTTTCTGGTGGAGGTTGGTAGAGGTCTATCAAGGGGTAAGTACCATCACCAGAGTTATTCTGTGTTCCATAACTTGACTTGTTGATTTTCCTTTCTTCTTCCTTTCTTTTAGAAAAAGCACTCCTCTCCTCCAGTTTCTCTGCATGGTCAGTTACTTTGGAGGGAGTTCTTTTACACAGCCAGTTTAGGAATCCCCAACTTCAACAAGATTAAAGACAACCCTGTATGTACGCAGGTGGACTGGGACAATAATCCGGAATTCCTGGCCGCTTGGAGAGAGGTATCACTAAAGTTATTTATACACATAGTACATGTAAATTCAAAGTATTGCAACAAGCTTCTCACTTTTTATCTTCGAAGGCTCGGACAGGGTTTCCATTCATTGATGCCATTATGAAACAGCTGAGGACTGAGGGGTGGATTCACCACCTGGCCAGACATGCTGTTGCCTGCTTTCTTACCCGAGGGGACCTTTGGATCAGTTGGGAGGAAGGACAAAAGGTGCAAAACAATGTTTTAACATAATGAAATTGTCTGTAATCAGGAAATGTGAAACATGGACATAATCTGCCAATTTCACAGGTTTTTGAGGAGCTTTTGTTAGATGGAGACTGGGCTTTGAATGCCGGGAACTGGCAGTGGCTCTCAGCAAGTACCTTCTTCCACCAGTTTTTCAGAGTCTACTCCCCCGTGGCATTTGGCAAGAAAACAGACAAAAATGGAGATTATATCAAGTAAGACAAAACTTGGGCTGCAACTAATGATTATTGGACAAAATAGGTTTTCCTTTAAAACACATTTTTTTACATTTCTGGTGTAATTTTGATGTAAATATGATGATTGTTTGATTACTAATGATTTAGTTGATGATTTTAATAATCAATTAGTTGCAATTAATCGATTAACTTGTTTCAACCTTAGTCAAAACAACCACATTTGATAAATAGTATTAGTTATTACATGTTTGCATTTTGCAGAAAGTACCTACCTTTACTGAAAAAGTTTCCACCCCAGTACATCTACGAACCATGGAAAGCTCCTCGCAGTGTCCAGCAGGCAGCAGGATGCATTATTGGCAAAGACTATCCAAAGCCTCTTGTAGAGCATGAAGTTGTGAGGAAGAAGAATATTCAGAGGATGACGTTAGCCTATGCCAAGAGATCAGCAGATAAGCCTGAGTCACCCAGCAAAAGTCAAGGTTTGTGAAAGTAATTTTTCTACTACTTTTATCTTGTTATAATATTTCTATAATATTTTTTTCATTACACAGGTGTGAAACGTAAAGCACCATCTGTTGTGGACTTGCTGAATAAAAAAGCAAAACAGACGTAAAGCAAAGCAGCAATCAAATGCACATTGTATTATAAGAGTCTTAAACTGTGTGTGGTTTACATTTTTTAAGCAAATATTTTCTTTTACACATTTTGCAGTAATGTGTTTGTACTTATTTCTCTTTTATAGTCTTAGTATTTTACAATAAATACTGTTTTTGTTGCTTAAAACCACTAGATGTCACTATGTCCCTGTTGCATTATCAGATGTTGTTACATTATGGTTACATTAATGTTAACTAAAGTTATATTAATGGTAACTAAAGAATAACTATTAATTATGTTAATGCCTTCATTTTACTGTGTTATCATAGGGCTATACAAGCTGACACTGACACTTTGCTCTGGGTATAGCTACTTTATTATATCTATGTATGTCTATTGATCACTTCCACACATTCAATTCAATTTGGCCTTACAATGTAGTGTTTGTTTACAACCTTTGTTTGGGTAAATGGGAGTAATAAAAGTATTGCTGCATTTGTGCGTGCGTGTGCCGTGCGGGTCACACAGCTGTCTTTGGGGGATAGGTCTTCTCCTGTTTCTGCTTCCTTGGAGCTGACACTGGTGTGAATATCCAGAGGATGATGTCATAACATTATAAGGCTCACAAACACAGGCTGAGATTTTGTGCGTCAGAAATCACACTGATGTTTGCTGTTTACCTTTCTACTCATTCATGAATCTTGACAGGTTGTGCATTCTAGTTTCAATAGGCCAAAAATGGTCTTTCTTTGACAAATTGTTTTACATCCATTACCCACAATAATAAAGGATAAATATAAATGCATTAGCTGATGTTGCTTTAGTGTTCAGTGAAGTTATGCCTTGTTTTTAACAAGTGCAATGCTGTTTATGTTGACACATCATATTTTGTAAAGGAGTGTTGGACTGAGTAAGAACAGCATGTTCCAATGCGGGTGTTATTTAAGTGGCTTAAATTGTACTCTATTTCTCTTAGGACCTGATATCCTTCATGAAAGCTTAATCTGGCTTTTCGTGTACTATCGGATATGAAAGACAATGGTTTTGGCTATGATATTTCATTATGGCAGCCTATAGATGGATTCAAAAAGATCTATAATCATATTATAGACATCTTATGTTTCTGTATTAGATACAGCATCTTACAGTAAACACACCATAAACAAGAGAAATGAATCACTATTTACCTGTATTAATGAAGTGGTTAATTATTAACACAGCCATCTCCTCAGACAATGCGTGGATGACCTTAACTCAAAGTCAGGTAAGGTATAATGCAAATGTTATCTCCCCTATTATGACTCTGACAAAAAGCAACAGAACTGTGTCCAACAGTTCATATTCAGAGGCGGAAAGGTCACTATTTATTAGACCAGGAAGCTGCTCAATAAATACCACAGTGAAACTAAAGAGCAACCAGAAAAGGTGTTGCTTAATCCACTCATACTGTGGTTATGTCTATGAATTTTATTTTTTAATTCTTGACAATAGATTTAGGCAAAACAAGGGCAGATCTGGAGGGTAGTGCTTGTATTTCTTCAGTAAATCTGACATATTAAGCCACATGATCTATACATAGAAAAGCATGAAGCAATGGTCAAGCAATGTGGTCACTATTCCTCTGGTCATCTGGATATTCTGTGTCAACAAGTCGTTTTTTTAATTTAACATTGTAACAGAACATTTTGTAACAGATTTCAATTTGTCAAGTTTTTGTATGCAATAGCACTAACTGTATTTACTATATAAACCTTCTGAATATAGCTCTGGGGTACCCCTTCCCAACGTGCTGCAGGCTTAGAGGATCTACTGTCTAACACGATGAGCTCAGCCTGCCACTTGGACCCCATAGTGTTTCCACACACTGTTATGCTTTGATCTTTCTGTAGACCCCTGTCCAGGAAATGAGGTTCACTCTGACGTTTTCCATCTCCAAAGAAGACTACCAGCCAATCACACAAGTAACACTAAACCAATGATGTAAGTACATTATGAATCTCATTGTTATTATTTGGGTATGTAAAATGAATCCTATGTTGTGGTCCTGTGTGCATGCAGGCCTGTGTCCAGATAAATGTCCATGGCTCTTTGGCACTCACCGATGTCTGCCTATATAAGGCTCTACAA
>JACM01053797.1:0-15775 GCA_000787095.1 Periophthalmodon schlosseri
GACCCAACAAGAGCTGTTTGATACCGTAATCACATTCGATCTGAATGTATCATTAGTGATCATGTTCACCATTTTTTAAATTCTATGATGTGAAAAAAAATCCATAGGCTTATTTATACTGACAGAGAAGACGTTGAACTTTGTGCCAGTTTTTGTTCCATGTGGATAGGCCCAGTGATTACACAGATATTACTCATAAACTAGGTCCACACATCTGCATTTTGCTCAGTGTTAGACTATGGGCTCTTATCTCTCAGTAGACGAGATGATTGACAGCTGAGGAGATGAGGAAGCAGAAGTTGGACGCGGCCACTGTGTCATTTGTGATCGGTGTGTTTAGTGCAGACAGGAAATGACACATGAGCTCACAGGAAGTGACAGGTGACACGGAGGAGACAGGGAACATGTGGCGGACATCTTGTTGTGATTCCACTCTCTGTCATAGATCAGAGAGTGGAGTTAAAACAAGGGTCAGAGATACTCACGGTGTACGGGTTTACTGCTGGTTTCAAACTAAACTTATTTTATGAATATTAATGATTTGGCAGGTGAGGAGTGATTGACAGGTGAGGAGTGATTGACAGGCGCTCTCAGTTCATTTTTGCTCCATCTCGTTCACACAGGTTTATCAGTGTTATTCAGATTAACACAAACGATATCCCACCTAAGGCATACATTAAGGTAATAAAAACCACCACCACTGTCACTCACACACCGCATTCACACATGGGTGAGGTGGGGGAAGTGTGTTGCCCAAGAACACAAAGACAATGTGCACTTGTCGGAGTGGGGATCAACGCAATGACTTTTGTTCCACTGTCGCTTGAACTTAAATAGTTACAGGACCGTTTTAGTCCGGAGAGACGTTAACCTAAACAAAATTTTATTTTATTTTTTAAGGTTATTTACACAGAATCGTCTTTATCACAGAGAAAGGAGCTTTTGGATATAACGTTAGGTTTACACATAACCTTTGTTTATATATTATAGTTTTATTGTAAATACTTATGCAGTACAGGGGTGACCAACTGGACATGTACATTTTGGGGTGTCCACCCCAACCCACATTTTCAGTCATTTGGAGCTGTCTCAGCAAGCTAGGGTCATTTTGCCTATGTGAAAAATACTCATTGTAATATATAGATTTAAGGTACACTTTGGAAAATGATTCCTCTGTATTTGACCCATCCTTCAGTGTCTCTGGGTTAAACCTGCATTTCACCCATCCTTCAGTGTCTCTGGGTTAAACCTGTCAGGAGCATTGGGACCCATCTCCAGATCTTGAGCTAGGCCTTGGTCAGGGCACCGGATGAACATGCAAACTCCACAGAGAAAGACCCAGGAGTCGAAAGAGCAGCCTTCTTGTTGTGAGGTCAGAGTGGTGGCATCTCCAGCGTATGGCCTTTGTTGTGATGAACCAGCTCTGATCATCACACAGACACAAGTCATGGATTGAGTCTTTTATCAGTTTAATTTGAATGTTTCTGGTGATATTTATAATATATTTGTGTTTTAGGGGCATCATTACCTCCATGTCCCAGAGTAAACGTCCTTCCAGTCTCCAGTGTGTGAGTGTAGCAGAGGGGCACAGTAAAGCTGTCCTCTCTGTCGACTGCACCAACGAGCTGCTCTTCACCGGATCCAAAGGTACAAACACTCTCAGTTTGAGTTAACTGAGAGTGTTAATTAATTCCATCATTAGACTACATATTTGCAGCAGTGGGGTGTTCTAAATGTATCTCTATGGTGGAATGTTTGGCAGTTACCATGGTGACACAATGCACACATTAGCAAACACTGCCAAAAAAAACTAGAAAAAATGCGAAATGGATTTAAACACACTTTCAGGAGCCTGTGATCAATCCGAGCGTTCATGGTCCTGTTTAGGAGCTTGATTTTCAACAAAGAGGTGAGAGTGAAAAACTGTTGGCTAATGCTAGCTAGCTTGTGACTGTTATTTGAGAGGGACTTGTTTAACAGCACAAATCAGCTCACCTGCTGTAGTTCCAGCTAAGTCAGTTGTTTATTATCAGATTGTGTTAAAACAAACCTCAGAGTAAAGTCTAACAGTGTGTCAGACAGAGCAGTGCTTACAGTTAATTTCACACCCTCATGTTGATAACATCAGCAAGTATCAATAGCTGTTCTCCCACTCCTCCCTCTGCTGCAGACCGCACGTGTAAAGTGTGGAACCTGGTGACGGGACAGGAGATCATGTCTCTGGGAGGGCATCTGAGCAGTGTGGGCTCGGTCCGGTTCAGCTCTGGTCTGGTCTTCACTGTGTCCAGCTCCTTCATCAAAGTCTGGGACATCAGGGACTCGGCCAAGTGCATCCGAACCCTGACGTGAGTCCTCCTCAGACCGGGTTTAGATCTGGGTTAGACTGGGTTTATAACATATGACCTTTTGAAGTGGCAGCTGTGCTGAAACGTTTTTAGAGATTTGATTTTGAAATAAGATATATTTGGTGTAAACTGGGGGCATTCCAGTTAAAGTGAAAATGACTTAAAGTGTTCCTGCTCAGGTCGACAGGTCAGGTGATGACCTCTGACCCCTGTGGTCCTGGTTCAGCTCGGACTCTGTCCTCAGAGACTCAGATAAACCAGATCTGTGTGAACCCCAATGGGACCAGTCTGTACGCCGCGGCCGGGAACGCAGTCCGAATATGGGACCTCAGGAGGTGAGACAGACGTCTATACTACTACTGGACATACTACTGCAGATACTACTACTGCAAATACTACTGCAGATACTACTGCAAATACTACTACTGCAGATAGTACTCCTGCAAATACTACTGCAAATACTACTTTTACTACTATTGATTCTGTGTTTCAGGTTCGTTTGCACAGGGAAGCTCTCAGGGCACCAGGGTCCAGTCATGTGTCTGACCGTGGATCAAACCGAGACCAACCAGGACCTGGTGGTAACCGGGTCCAAGGACCACTACGTCAAGGTAAGACCTGGGTTAGTCCTGGTTCCGTCCTGGTTCAGTTCTGGTTCAGTCCTAATTTAGTCCTGGTTTAGTCCTGCTTTAGTCCCGGTTTAGTCCTAGTTCACTTCTGGTTTAGTCCTGGTTTACTCCTGGTTTAGTCCTGATTTAGTCCTGGTTCAGTCTGGTCTCTCCACAGCTCTTCGAGGTGACTGCCTCCTCAGTGGGGTCTCTGGCTCCCTCTCTGACCTTTGACCCTCCTCATTATGACGGGATCGAGTCGGTCCTGGTCCAGGGAGACCGGGTCTACAGCGGGTCCAGAGACACGGGACTGAAAATGTGGCACCTGCCCAGTAAAGACCTGCTGCAGGTGAGTCAGATGCCCTCCCATCCTCCTGTATCCCTGTGTGTCAGATGCCCTCCCATCCTGCTATATTTGGGGTGGTAGCGTTCACCAGCCCAAAAGTTGGTAGTTCAATTCCAGCTCCACTGTGATTAGTGATTACTGTTGTTGTGTCCTTAGGCAAGACACTTCCCCCACCTCTCCTGTGAATGAATGCGGTGTGTCCTGGTTCAGTCCTGTATTAGTCTTGGTTTAGTCCTGGTTTAGTCCTGGTTTACTCCTGGTTCAGTCCTGGTTTAGTCCTGAATTTTTAGTCCTTTAGTCCTGCTTTAGTCCTGGTTCAGTCCTGATTCAGTCCTGGTTTAGTCCTGCTTTAGTCCTGGTTCAGTCCTGGTTCAGTCCTTGTTTAGTCCTGCTTTAGTCCAGGTTCAGTCCTGGTTCAGTCCTGGTTTAGCCCTGGTTTAGTCCTGCTTTCTTTCTCTGCAGCAGGTGCCCTCAGCGCACAGAGACTGGGTCAGTTCTCTGGCTCTGGTCCGGTCTGGTTTGGTCCGGTCTGCTCCGGTTCTGGTCAGTGGCTGCAGAGGAGGGATTCTCAAACTGTGGAGCACGGATTCACTGAGCGCGCTCACAGAGGTCAGAGGTCACGACAGTCCAATCAACAGCATCTGCAGCAATGCCACACACCTGTTCACCGCCTCCGAGTGAGTCCTAGTTTAGATCTGATTTTGTCCTGGTTTAGTCCTGGTTTAGTCTTGGTTTAGTCCAGGTTTAGACCTGGTTTAGTCTTTAGTCCTGCTTTTGTATTGGTTTAGTCTTGGTTAAGTCCTGGTTTATTACTAGTTCAGTCCTGGGTTAGTTCTGGCTTAGTTCTGGTGTAGTCCTGGTTTTGTCCTGGTTCAGTCCCAGTTCAGTCACAGTTGAGTCCTGGTTCAGTCCTGGTTTAGTCCTGGTTTGGTCCTTCTTCAGTCTTGGTTAAGTCCTGGTTTAGTCCTGGTATAGCACTGGTTTAGTCCTGGTTTATTCCTGGTTCAGTCCTGATTCAGTCCTGGTTTAGTCCTGGTTTAGTCTTGGTTTATTCCTGGTTTAGTCCTGGTTTATTTCTCTTATATTCTTGCAGTGATCGTACAGTGAAGATCTGGAGGTACAGAGGCGAGCTGGAGGATTCTGTGGAGGACTGACCTGGGCCCTGAACGCACCACAAGGACTTTGAACGCACCACGAGGACAGTGAACACCTCGGACATCCCTGAACACATCATCTTTGTCTCCTGCTGCTTCGAGCCTTATAAGGAAGTAGAACCAAAACAAACTGACTCTCTTTGTATGAAATCAAAGAGAAAGTATTTCCAGGTAAAAATACAGAGAGAAAGTAGTTCCGGCTCAAAAGTTAGATTTAACCACACTGTAAAACCAAACGTCTGCCATACAACTGAACTGCACCTGTTTCACCTGAGCAGCCCTGTCATAATATGAGAACATTAAACTGCAAATAATAATTTAGGAAAAGACAATAACCATACAATAAAAATGAACAAAACAGGTATCACACCTCAGACTCCGGCCCTGCAGCCAGGTGTTTGTGATCAGAAACACCTGGCTGTGATCAGGGCAGTGCTGTGAGATGTCACGTAGTACTTGAAATAGGAGAGGCCACTGGAGGCAGCACACAATTAGGCTTAAGTGTTTTTGACGAGAAAGCTGCAAACAAACTTACCTAGTTTGCACTAAAGTTGTCAAGTCTAGTCCTGGTTTAGTTCCAAATTTAGTCCCAGTTTAGTTCAAATTTTGATGTGGTGTTTGTGCAACTGCAAACCCACCCTAAGTCTGGGTTTAGTTCTGGTTTAGACCAGAGTGGGTTCAGTCAAGTCTTGGTTCAGACCTGGTCCTAACCCTGGTTCTTTAAGCTAAATATTTATAATGTAGTGAACCTAGAACCTACCATTCCTCCTGTCTTATTTTAGTTCTTCGACTAAAGGTACATTCGCTCTTTGGTCCTGGTTTTAACACAGTTTAGTCCTGATGCAATTCTGGTCTGGCCCTGTTCTAGACCTGGTTTAATCCTGGTTTAGTCCTGGTTTTGTCCCAGTCTAGTCCTGGTTTAATCCCGGTGTGGTATCAGATCTAGTCCTGGTTTAGTCTCGGTTTAGTATCACGTTTAGTCCTGGTCTAGCCCTGGTCTAGTCCTGGTTTAGTCCTGGTTTAGTATCAGGTCTAGTCCTGGTCTAGTTCTAGGTTTAGTTCTAGGTTTAGTCCTAGGTTTAGTCCTGGTTTAGTCCTGGTTTAGTCCTGTTTTAGTCCTGGTTTAGTCCTGGTCTAGTCTCGGTTTAGTCCCAGTTTAGTATCAGGTTTAGTCCTGGTTTAGTCCTCGTTTAGTCCTGGTTTAGTCCTGGTTTAGTTCTAGGTTTAGTTCTAAGTTTAGTTGTAGGTTTAGTTGTGAGTGTGAAGCCAGTGAAGCTGCTCTTATCAGGCTGCCTCTCTACACTATTGCCTTGTTCATTTGTGTAATATTTAAAGTCTGTGAATGTTGTAACTCACAAAAACGTCACTAAATCTTTAATCAAAACAAGCACTTGAATCTTCCTCACGTTGTCCTTGAGTGAGCGCTCACACGTTGCCGTAGTCGGTTGGTAGCTGGACCTATCAGCCTGCTTCTCACTTAAAGGCCCTGTACCTGGTTTTTCACATGTGTTTGAGCTGTGTCTCGCCCCAGTACAGATATACGGTATACGCAGCTCTTGAGCTCAATATATGTTGTGAAAAGTGCTTATAAATTCATCATGGTGAATAATTATGATGCTCTGAATGCATAAGGTAAGTGAGGAATAACTTTGGACCACTGCAAACTGTTTAAAATGAACTAGTTTTGTTTTTTACATTTAAAAATCCGGTACAGCGCCTTTAATGTCATCCTTTATAAAATCATAAATGTAATAATAATAATCTCGTGACTGTTTTGACAAATCAAGCCTGACTTTGGCCTTTTCCTGTTTAGCTTTGTTAGCGACCAAAAACGTGTGGAAATGTGTCTTAAATGTCTCACTAAACCTGTAGGTGGCGCTGTGCACAATGAGTTTGGATGGGTTTTCTCCATGGACTGAAAGGAGGTACTATATATAGATATTTATACCGTTTTGCGTTTAAGATTCTAAAATTCTATATAGCAAAGGCCAATGCTCTAAGAATGGCTTTAACTTACCTGCACCTTACCTGTTAAAAACTGTAGTACTTTAAAGAGGAGGTATTCTGTAAAATAGGCTTTTAGCTTTTAGCTTTCTCCCATGTTCTAACGTTGTTCCCTAATCAAAAACATGCATGATGAGGTTTTAGATGTCATCCGTGCATGTTTGAGTAATTTAGCGATCTCTCCCAGGCCCTATTTGAACCCTCCTTAGGGTTAGCAGTATGAGCCTGTACAAGGCTCCGCCCACAAACTTATGTCACCCATGCTCCCACACGACAGTTCTCCATAAATATACAAAAACATGATACAAAACTGTACACAGCAACTTGACAAACCTGATGTGATGTGCAGTAGTTTCATTAGTGGGATGCAGCTGATTGTGTTGTGATAGAGCTCTGAAGGGGGAGTGACTTAGTGCAGGGAGCAAAGGGAGGGGAGACTAAGAGCGTGAAAAGCGAAAGTGAAACTTATTTTAGGCGAATATAGCATTTTCAAAACAATGAAAGGAAACATGGTGATCTAAATATGTTATGTGTTACAGTTAATACCCCATAGAAGTAAAATACCCCCTCTTTAATACCATAGATGTAAAATACCCCCTCTTTAATACCGCTGATTGTGTTGTGATAGAGCTCTGAAGGGGGAGTGACTTAGTGCAGGGAGCAAAGGGAGGGGAGACTAAGAGCGTGAAAAGCGAAAGTGAAACTTATTTTAGGCGAATATAGCATTTTCAAAACAAATGAAAGGAACATGGTGATCTAAATATGTTATGTGTTACAGTTAATACTAATATAGTAAAATACCCCCTCTTTAATACCATAGACGTAAAATACCCCCTCTTTAATACCCCATAGAAGTAAAATACCCCCTCTTTAAGTAAATAACATAGGCAAGAAAGTGTCTTGCCCAGGGATACAATGTCAGTATGCAATGTTACATTGGGGATCAAACCAGAAACTTGTGGATTAGTGAACAAAGCTTTGACCCATCCACACAAGCCTGGTTAAGACCTGGTTTAGTCCTGGTTTAGTCCTGATGTTGAGCTGGTTTAGATCTGGTATAGACAATTTGTTAGACCAGTCCTGGTTTAGTCCAGGTTTAATCCTGGTTGAGTCCAGGTTTAATCCTTGTTTAGTCCTGGTTTAGTCCTGCTTTAGTCCTGTTTTAGTTCTGTTTTAGTCCTTGTTTACTCCTGTTTTAGTCCTGGTTTAGAGTTCGGCTTTTTACAGTTAATTTTTTTTTTTTTTCCTTCTGTCCATAAAAAAACTCATTCAAACTCATGTAAGTCTGTGTTTGTAACTGCACCTCCCCTAACCCCAGTCCTGCGCTCTGATTGGCCAAGGCAGCTGTCAGTCACTTGCTCTGACAGCTCTGATTGGCTGTTTTCTTGAGGGCTACTGTAGCACTCTGCACTGTCTGTATGATGACCACTGTATTTCATTTAAATTATTGTGATGTAATCAATATGAGACAAGCCATTTGAGACTGTTGTGCAGAGGACTGGACCCATGCTAAGGATTCTGGCAAATGTAGGCCTGGGTGTGGCTTTTTCCAATGGTCCAATATGATGAAATGTCCCACAGTGGAGCTTTAACCCTGTTCTAATGTAGTGTCCTCTTCGGAAACATCCCTGGAGTTGTGTTTTGTTTCATTTACACATTTCAGTAATCGTGAATCTGTTCCACCTTGTGACGTCATCAGGTGGTGATCCAGAAGTGCTCCTCTGGGTTTTTAAAGATTAGCCCTGGAATATTTCACATATTTTTAAATCTAGTCCAGCTTTTTCCTGTGAAGTTCTCATTTTGTCTATTTAAGAACTAACAATCATTGCTGCTCAAAACAAAATGATCTGTTAAAGTCAAATAATATAATATCTAAACCTAGTCCTGGTCTAGTCTTAGTCTGGTCCTGGTTTAGTCCTGGTCTAGTCTTGGTCTAGTCCTGGTTTAGTTCTGAACCTGGTTTAGTCCTGGTCTAGTCCTGGTCTAGTCCTGGTCTGGTCCTGGTTTAGTCCTAGTATCGTCCTGGTTTAGTCCTGGTCTAGTCCTGGTTGGTCCAGTCCTCTGTCTGGTGTCTGTGTAGCGAATTTGACTGTATTTAAATTTAAAGTGAATGAATGTGAGACCAGTGAGTTCTGGTTTAGTCCTTGTCTTAATCAGGACCTGGTTCAGTCCTGATTCAGTCCTGGTTCAGTCCTGGTTCAGTCCTGGTCTAAATCCAGACCTGGTTTAGTCCTGGTTTAGTCCGAATGTGATCCGTGCTGATTTTGTTGGATGTATTTTGGTGAACTGTCTGAGGCCTGCTGACTGTAATAAAGTGTAATCTAAACACATTCATGTTTGTCTAATTTAGAGCCTGTGATGTGCGTTGTGTCCAGCAGAGGGCAGCACAGGCCTGTAGACAGAAGGACACTGGTGAAATAGATCTACCTGAGCAATCAATGAGCAGGCTCACCTCACCACAGATCTGACCTGCAATGTGTCCTGCTGGTGTCACCTGCTTGTCTCCCTGAAGATAGATACCATACTGTAGAACATTCCAGGCAGAGCTTTAATATCTCCATGGAGACAAGCGGGTGGGGATCCTCCAGTAGAAAAGTTACACGGTGGACCTTTAAGATGAATGCACTCTTTGTTTTTTTCTGTTAATTGTACTTTTACCACGGTATTATAAAAGTAAACACAGAACATTGACCTTTTTCATTTACACACATACAATACTTGTTTTACTGGAGGCAGGTTACAAGTCAGATCTGTGGAGAGGTTACATGTTTTTCAAGGGATTATTAAGCAGTAAAAACACTAAAGAAAAAGGTAAATGGATTCAGATTAAAGCTGCACTCTGTAACCTTTCTGGTGGAGGGTCCACCTGCTTGTCACGATGGAGATGCGATTGCTTTGTCTGTAATGTTACACAGTATGGCATTAAAAACATCTGTCTTACATGTATAAAATTACAGGCTTTTTCTATAATTAAACAACAGCTTTACATTCTTTCTGTGACTGGGCTTGCCTCTCCACAGATCTGACCTGTAACGTGACCTGGCTTTGTCACCTTGCATGTCTCCATGGCGATAGATAAGTTTAGAATTATGCAAACTTTTATTGATCCACAAAAATAATGATAACATAATTCATAATAATTAAAGTAGAAACAGTAGAAAAACAGAATCTATTTCCACTATATACAAGGGCAGGGTATGCAATGGTTGACATAAGGTTATCTTTCTATAAATTTAATGCCATACTGTCGAACATCCCATGTTTCTTCATGTAAACAAGCAGGTGGCAGACCCTCCACCCGTTTCCTCATCACAAACAGACCTGGAGTTGGGTTTTGTTTCATTCACACATGTTTAATACACCCTGCATATTTAAGCTGAGTTCTTCTCTCAAACAGAAAACACAGTACCTCTTTATTATTAGTCTGTCTATATCTCCAAAGCTCAAAATGCTCTGTTCCACCTTGTGATGTCATGTGGTAAAACAGAAAGTGCTCCACTGAGTTTTTAAACTCCACACACCTTCACTAGAATCATTTGGATGATTTCAGCCAGTCTCTACTGAACTAAAGGTAAAAGGAGCTGTTATCTTGAAAACTACCACTTCATGACATCACAAGGTGGAACAGAGCATTTTGAGCTTTGAAGATGTAAACAAACTAATAATAAAGGGTTACTCAAACATGTGAATGAAACAAAACACAACTCCAAAAACTATGTTTTAGAGGAGGTAACAACATCATAACATGATTTAAAGCTCATAAGAGTCTATTTTGTGTAATATTTTAGCTTTAATGACCTGACCCAGGTATTTCACAGGCCTCTCATTTACTCCCAGTATCTGCTGAGTGGAGCCGCCCCCAGCGCTGCTTTGTCCCGCTCTAATGAAGACCGTGAAGCGGTCCCGTGGTGCGTTCACTGACCATGACACTTCGCTGACGTCCAGGAAAAGTGACCACCACAGCACAAAGTTTAACCCCGTCAGCAGAGCTTGGTTACTTCAAAATAATATTACTCAGGACAAGTACGCGGTGTAGAGTCTGTAAACTAGAGTCAGGAGCAGTTGGGCCCATCTCCAGATCTTGAGCTAGTCTTGGTCAGGACTACCTTAGCTGGAGGATTTGACCTGTTGTGCATGTTTTGGGTTGATGGGGGAAGCCAGCGTACAGTAGAGGTGGGGGTTAGATTCAGTTCAGTCCTGTTGCCATTGTGCTCTTGGGCAACACTTTGTCAAAAAAACAAAAAAAAACAAAAAAAAAAAACAAGTACAATTCTCCTCCTAAATGTCAGAAAATTATCTTCAAATCAAAATCGAGATTTGTATTTTTAAGTAATCTGACATGTTTGTTGTCATTTTTGCTGTCTGGTGCAGAATGGCAGCCATGTTCCTGCCAGTCTGCCCCAGGACAGCTGTGGCACCTCTCCATCAGAGTCTGTGTTTTAAGCCTATTACATGATTATATCATATTATTATTAGCCTACTATAACAGCACCCACCCACACGCTCAGCAGGAGGCTCCACGAGGAGCAGGATCTGACATGAAGAAATAAACACAGTCATTATAAAACATGTTTGTTTAGACCTGCTTTAGTCCTGGTTTTAAAGCTGCACAGAGTAACTTTTCTGGTGAGGACAGGGGAGTCGACGGGGGGAACAAAGGGGTCTCTGTTGTCCCCGGCCCCAGAGTCTTAGGGGCCCATAATCTGAACCTCTGTCTTTAATTTATATTAGAGGGGGCCCATGTTTCCCCAAATTTCTGTCAACGGGCCTGGGTGGGGTATGACACCTGCTGGTCTCCATATCGATTATATTACTCTGTCTGGAATGTTCCACAGTATGATATTTAACTTATTTGTCTCTATAGAGACAAGCAGATGGTACCACTAGGCCATGTTACAGGCCAGATCTGTGGAAATTTATGTAGGTCTATGCCAGCAATAAAAACACGTGTTGGCTAATTGAATAAATGCACGATAGATCGATACTTTTAATGCCTTATGTGGAAGATTCCAAGCAAAAATCACCATGGAGACAAGTGACGGATCGACCCACCACCAGGAAAGTTACACTGCACTTTTAAGTTTAGATCTAGTTTGGACCTGATTTAGACAGGGTTTTCAACCTGGTTTAAACCTGGTTTGGACCTGCCTGGTTTACACCTGGTTTAGGGTACCTGGTCTGGACCCGGTTTAGACCTAATTTAGACCTGATTTAGACATAGTTTAGTCCAAGTTTAATCTTGGTTTAGTCCCCGCTTGGTCCTGGTTGAGACCTGGTTTAGTCCAGTTTTAATAAGTGCTCACTTCACTGTCTTCTTGCGGGGGAAGTCTCGTTCTATAAATAGCCTCCCGTGGTGCGTTCACGTTCCGTTGGAGCCCGCCCCTCTCGCCTCCCTCTCCCCGCTCCTCCGCGCTCCTCTCCCCGCTGCTTCACTCCGCTCTGCCGCTCCTCAGGCTCCGCTCCTCCGCGCATCCTCTCCCCGCCTGTGGAGCTCTGTGTGCCCGCTGTGCTCGTGGGCTCCCTCGGCTCCGGACCTCCAGAGCTCCAGCGCGTCCCCCGGGCCTCTGCGCTCTCTCTCCACGCCTCCTCTTGCCTCTCCCCGGGCTCGGAGCGCAGTGATGCCGCTCTCTGGGTGACTCCGCGGGACAGAACCATGGCGTGGATCGGGGACGCGGACCCCTTCACGGCCGCCATCCCCGCGACCAAAGTGGAGCTCAGCGTGTCGTGTCGGTGAGTGGATAGTCCTGGTTCTGTCCTGATTCAGTTCTGGTTCAGTCCTGGTTTAGTCTTGGTTTAGTCCTGGCTCAGTCCTGGTTCTGTCCTGGTTCTGTCCTGGTTCAGTTCTGGTTCAGTCCTGGTTTAGCCCTGGTTTAGTCCTGCTGTGCACCTGGTGTAGACCTGGTTCGGTCCTGGTTCAGTCCTGATTCCGTCCTGGTTCCGTCCTGGTTTAAACCTGGTTTGTGGTTCTGGTTCAGTTCTTGTTTAGTCCTGGTCTGGTCTTTCTAAGTCTTGTTTTAGACCTCCTGGTTTAGTCCTGGTTTAGTCCTTGTTCAGTCCTGGTTTATTCTTGGTTTAATCCTGGTTTTCTCTTGGTTTAGCCCTGGATCAGACCTGGTTTAGTTCATGTTTAGTCCTGGTTAAGTCCTGGATCAGACCTGGTTTAGTTCATGTTTAGTCCTGGTTTAGTCCTGGTTTACTCCCAGTTTAGTCCTAGTTTAGTTGTGGTTTAGTCCCGGTTTATCCCCGGTTCAGTCCTGGTTTACTCTCGGTTTAGTCCTTGTTTAATCCTGTTTCAGTCCAGTTTTAGTCCTGTTTTAGTCCTGGTTTAGTCCTGTGTTATTTCTGCTTTAGTCCTACTTTAGTCCTGTTTTAGTGCTGCTTCAGCCCTGCTTTGGTCCAGGTTTAGTCTTGGTTTAGTCCTGTTCTAGTCCTGGTTTAGTCCTGGTTTAGTTCTGGTTTAGTCTTGGTTTAGTCCTGGCTTAGTTCTGCTTTAGTCCTGCTTTAGTCCTGGTTTAGTCCTGGTGTAGTCCTGGTGTAGTCCTGGTTTAGTCCTGGTTTAGTCCTGGTTTAGTCCTGGTGTAGTCCTGGTGTAGTCCTGGTGTAGTCCTGGTTTATTCTTATATAAGTTCTTGGCTGTCTCTGTGAGGATTTGGCAGATGCTTTTGGCTCAAAGTGGTTTGGAATTCTACTCACTTTCAAAATTATTAAACTATAATTTAGCTTCAGGTCAGTCCTGTTTTAATCCTGGTTTAATCCTAGTTTAGACCTGGTTTAGTTCTGGTTTAGTTCTAGTTTAGTACTGGTTTAGTCCTGGTTTAGTCCTGGTTTACTCCTGGTTTGGTCCTAGTTTAGTTCTGGTTTAAACCTGACTTTGACCTGGTCCATTATCTTTGTAAATCCCATTTTAGTCTCTGTTTAGATCTAGGCCTGGCTGATTTGGTCTTGTTCTGTTTAATCCTGGTTTAGTCCTGGGTTAGTCCTGATCTGTTTTTTGTAAAGCCCAGCGCACACTACAGGATTTTTCAGTCTTAATGGATATTTAAATGTGAGACAAAAAGCGCAGACCACAGACATGAGGAGAATTGGATGAGATTTTAAATGTCTGAGCCCAAACACTGCAGTGGGACATAACAGTGAAGAGACCGCACACCAGAAGCTGACTCCAGGTGCATTCAAAAGTCATGAACGCACCTGGAGTCAGCTGTTTCCTGTCTACAGTAAAACGACTCACTCTAAGAAGCTAAAGCACATGTGTCAAACTCAAGGCCCGCGGGCCATATATGGCCCGCTATGTCTTTTTATGTGGCCTGCAACAAGGTAAATTAAAAGGTATGACTGTCTTAAAATGTCAGTTTATCCGAAGATACGCTGTTATATAGTCATATTTTTTACATCTATGCAAATGCATATGCAATATTTGTAACATGAATGAGTAATAAATACAGAAAATTTAATTAACAAGTTAAAAAAGTAGTTACATTTATTTTACATTGCATTTAGTTACATTTAGTTACATTTATATGGCCTTACAGTTACATCTGGCCCTTTGAGGGCAATCATTTTGCTGATGTGGCCCTCGGAGAAAATGAGTTTGACACCCCTGCGCTAAAGTGTTCCAAACAACAGAGTATTGAATGTCAAGTCAAAACTGTGTTATTATTATCTTTGAAATGTGGTGACGTGGTTCAGATAAATGCTTTTAATGCACAGAAGGCTGGAGATAAACAAACAGGAAGTAAAGTCGCTATCGCTAATCTGTAGCAGCTTCACCTAGACCTGTCATGATAACACATTTTGAAACATGACATATCGCTATAGAGAATTACTGTGATAAACGATAGTATTGAAGCTACTTTAAACCACTGACACAAAGCAGGATAGTCCCAGTGATCCATTTTAAATCTACAGTCTCATTAAAGGCCTGAGCTGCAGCAAATGAACAAGACTGAACCATTAATTAGCCTTAGAAGTAATTTATTCTACTCTCTACAGCTCAAATCTGACCTTATTACATAAAAAAAATGCAAAACTCTCCCCAGTTTTTCAAAGAAATTGCACACACAATGATGACCATGACTGAGCCCAAAATATACTCTTCCAGCTCACATATAATGAACCATAAATCGATATAGAGATTATCATGACAGGCCGAGCTTCACCCAGCTTCAGCAGACACATGTGAGGATCTGCGCTTGCCTTTTCTCTTTTAAAGAACGCTTCAGACTGGACCACAAGTATCATAGGAACCAAAGAGCCAATCATGAGTGAGGCTGTTGAAGGTAACGCCCCTCCCCACCCGCACCACTGGTTTAGCAGGCTTAGCAACGCCGTCAATCAAACCTGTAGCTAATGCTAGCAGGATTGACCTCGGGGAAAGAAGGCGCCTGATTTGTCTGTTATTAATGTTCATATCTTGAGTTATGGACAAAATAGTGAAATAAAATCCCCAGGATCATGTAGAGCAGATTAATATGAACATTTTAAGACCAAAATGACGAGCCTGACAGCAGCAGTTACAGAGAGAGGGCACAGTTTTCTAATGTAAAGTGAATTGAAGCCAGAGTTGATGGAGCCGGAAGCACGGCCATGCTCACTTCCTATTTGGAGCGCGGCAGCTAGCGCGTTAGTTATGTTAGATATGACCATTTAAATATACAGTCTATGGTCTGCCCGGCGCGGCAGTAGCGCGTTAGTTATGTTAGATATGACCATTTAAATATACAGTCTATGGTCTGCCCCTGACGCTCTGTTGTATTGGCTGTTGCCATGGTGATGTTTTGTGGTTATGATATGACAGAGCAGCTCAGAGTCACTCAGACACCACACACGAGGAGCACAGCGGCTTAAAGAATCACATACGAGGGTCCAAAATTGGGTCACACTTTCCTGAAGTTGGGGAGAAGTAAAACAGGTCCTAAATCTGGCAAAATATCCTGTTGCGTGTGTCGGGCTTTAGACGGCCAAAATGTGTATTAGTTGAATATATGTAGTAGTTTTTTCATGAGCTCCCCCTGCAGGTGTAGTCTTGTGAGTGCTGTTTGGGTCAGATACACAGAGATACGGAAGAGTTTTGAGAGTCTTTTTAGTCGACTAAAGCTCTACTTTACCTTGACACAAACATTCAGGAATCGGACTATCAACCTCCATTACATCTGCAACGTTTGTCTGATCCCAGCTCCAGTGTTGTGCTGCTGTGTCCTTAGGCAAGACACTCCGCCTCAGAGTGTGAGAGATTAATGCAGCAAATGTGTAGAATGCATTATTAATAAATATCACTCCTGAAGACCCCACAGAGCAGGACTAAACCAGGATTAAACC